>PVIY010013934.1:0-57813 GCA_004026745.1 Myrmecophaga tridactyla | reverse complement strand
AGATGAAGCTTAATTGGCAGTACATTTATGCAATGTTTGAATCAACTTGAAATGAAACATCTTCTTACATAAGAAGTCTTCAAATGCCTATGTTATAGTGAAAACTTATTTACCTCACTTGCTTTTCTGAATTATTAGGAATGGGTAGAAAACTGTCTTTTAAAAAATACTAAATAGCTAAAACTTGAATGAATTACTCTGAAATCCATCAACAAAAATAAATATGAACAAAATTGGACTCAATCAAAACAAGAACATGAAAATTCCAAGTTGGACTCCTCTGAAAATAGAAGCAAAATATAAATGAAAAGGTCCCAAGGATTCCAACTACCACTCCTATATTTAGAAAAAGTGCATGGATAAGCTAACCAAGAAACAAGTTCTATTGAGACACAAATAGAGTAAATTAATAACAAAAAAATTTTTCAGATGTAGAAATGCATTAAATCAGAATAAAGAATTTGATGTAAGGTAAAATTATTAACAGGCACAAAGTGAAACTAAGAAATAATTGGAGAATATAACAACATATTGAACATAGCAGAAAAGGGGTTTAGAGAAATAGATGAATTGTCAAAGAGGAATATATAAATTGAAGGGAAACATAATGAAAATTATGTAATAAGAAATTAGGAAATATGGGTCACAGTAAAAAAAAAAATCTAACATTTGCAGTTTGTGACCTAGAGAAAGATGACAGAGACAATCAGATGGAAAAAATTTTTGAATAAATAATTGTCAAGAATAATCCAAATTTGATGAAAGAAAACTACCAACAGATCAGGAAGCTTAACAAACTTCAAAAACAAGTAGAACTGCACTTAAGAACATCATAACCATGATCAAACTGTTGAAAATCAATATGAATGAGAAAATTTCAAAAACTTACCAGAAAACTAAAGATAAAGCAATAGGAAAATCAATGACTTTTCTGCAGAAGCTATGGAAGCCCAGAAGACAAAGGAATAATATCTTTAAAATGCTAAGGGGGAAAAACAGAAATAAATATTAAGAATATCTGTCTTTCAAACATGAAAGCAAAATAAAAATATTCCCAAACCAGTAAGGCTGAAAGAATTTATCAACAGCATTCTGCATTATAAGATATACAAATATATGCTTTTTCATACTTAAGAAAAGTGATCTTATATGGAAGAACGAACAGGCAAAAGGAATAAAAAATTCTGGAAAGAATAAAGATATTAGTAAATATAAAAAGGCTATTGTCTGTTTAAAATGTGAATAATCAAAATGTATTTTGAGGGATTAATGTCATGTTTTGAAAAAAATTACAATAGCAAAATTCTGATGGATAGAGATTGTCTTTTGTATTTTTTGTATATAGTGATTAATCTAATTTAAAGTAAATAAATTATTTAATGATACATTTGATAACAAAGGCTAAAAACATAAATTTAAATCTAAAGGAGGTAGAAAGCTAGAAGTATTTTTTAAAAACCTAGAAATCAATTAAATAGAAAACAAACATAAAATAGTTTCAGTAAAGCAGAATTTTGTTGTTATAAAGTTTAACAAGATTGATCAAGAAAAAAAGAGAGACTGTCACACAAATTATAATGAATACAATTATACAAGTTATCAGTATAAACTTATAGTCAATAAGAGAAAAATAAGGAGACATTATGTAACAAATCTGAAAGTTTAGATGAAATGCTCAATTTTGGTAGAAATCATATATCATCTACATATATATATATATGAAGAAATACTCTAAAAACTGTTAAACTTGCTTAAAACATGAATATTTTAATTGCCTTTTATCAATGAAAATTTCACCCTCTGTTTATCTGGTGAATTTAGTTTTCTATGAGGGAAAAATACCAATCTCTCATAACAGTTTAAGAAAATAAAAATAGAAAGGGATTCTTTTAAAGTCGTTTTTGAGGTAAGCAAAACTTTGATTTTGAAACACCCGAATATATTAAATAGGAGGAAAATTCCAGGAAAACTTCTCTTTAAATTAGATACATAATTCTCTAATAAATATTAGCAAATATAATCACTTGACACCTTGAACAAATGATAAATATTCCAAAAATATGTTTGGTTTAACGTTTAAAAATCAATGTAATTTAATACAATAAAGAAGAAAAACTTATAATTTCAATATAGGACCATGTTTACCATAAAATAAGGAAATGGAACAAATGATTTACTTTCCAAAATATCTTCGAATGGTGTTGGCAAAGAAAATTGAGAAATGTTTTTTAAATAATTGGAATTTCATATATGAGTAAATAATAATAAAAATCTCTCTTACATGTTATAATTACAACTGCAAATACATCAAGTATTAATTCTGTATGAGTCAAAGTTTAACCAAAAAGATGAAAATATTGATTCACTCTTTCATTCATCTGTTCACTCACTGATTCATTTGATTGAATTGTAAGAAATGGAAAAAAATAACCTGAAATACCAATTGTTTTCTTCCTGCTGAGCGGTCCATAAGCACTGACATTAAATTTACCTAATATTTTCGAATATGCAGTGGAGGAGTCATATTCAAACACCTTTACTAAGTAATTTGCCATTTTTTGTCAAAGTTCAAAATGTGCTTTGTGGAGGAATTTAGGAAGATATGAGTTCCTCGGGATTTAATCATGTCCTTCCAAAAAGGCTTGTTCAGCTTCCAACCTCATTTCCTGAAGTTGTGAACCTAATTGTATAAAGAGGATCTTTGAAAATATTTGTGTGCCCAAAATGAATGAGGGTGGCTGGCCTTTAATCCAATATAGTTGAAGTCCTTATAAACAAAGGAAATTGAACACAGAAAAAGGGAATTCATAGGAAGCAGCCAGAAGATGGAAATAAAAGGGAATTTGGAGGGAAGAGGAAAAGGTGTTGCCATGTGTATTGCCGTGTGAAAGAAAAGCCAAGAATCTCAACATTGCCAGCCATCCAGAAGAAACAGACTCTAGCCTCTGCAATCATGAGCTAATAAATTCCCATTTCTCAAGAGGACATATTTTATGGTATTTGTTTTAGCCCCTGAGAAATTAAAATATCAGCCTGAACTTTTCTACCTAGTGTGGCAATGTGAATTGAAACAATAAAATAACTTCCCTTGAGTGTGGGTATTTGAGCAAAGTCTCTTGATGTATCAGGAGCTTTGGTAAATTTCAAGGATGATGTAAAATAAAACATTGATCCAAGAAATAAAACAGTACATCTAAGGTGTGTCACTTGTTTAAGCTGGGAAGCTTTTCAGGTAGGTCAGACATTTAGTAAACTCTTTGCCTCTTTCAAGACAGGACACTTTTATAGAAACATTGGTCATTTTTATATTGTAGGCCAACAAATAATTTGTCTCAGCTTATTTAAAGTTTAATAACAATTTTGGAAGTATCCATAATTTTAGTTGCATTTAGTTGCTATATTTTATTTCTTCATAATTTTCTGTATACTTTAAGAAAATATTTTAAAATGTTTGGAACCCAACTAAAATTAAGAAACATTTATTAAGGTTAACTGTATGCAATGTTGTGGTAAAATTTATAGTGGAAAGTTTCCTAGAAAGCATTAGAATTGTCTTCAGATTCTATACTTGTTGATTAATATACTTGGTGAGTATAACTATCTGGCTAAAATTTGATAAGTATCATGCACCTAATTTTGAACAAGTCAACTTAAATTTGATCACAATTAATCTTTTTAAATTAATCTGAAGAATGTTTTATTCATGGTGTTATGCAGTAAAGTATTATTTCAAAATAATTAAGAGTATTTGCAAGAATCTGAGAAATTGCAAAATATGTTATATGCTTGCAACTGTTTCTGCTTGCAAAATGGAAATAAGACTATAGAAAATAAATCCATAGAAATGAACACAATACATTTGTTAGTTCATAGAAAATATTATATAATAAAAAACCCTTCTATAGAGCAGTCTCTTAATGGGCTGCTGAGAGTCACTCTCAAACAAGATACCTCTATATTTAAAACTTCTAGCTACCAAGGCAAGTTTGGCTTAAACTATTGCATTTCACCTTGAAAATGATCGCTTAGCATAGAGCTGCTGTATTTATATATTACAGAAAAATTATCCCTTTCACCAGCATTTATTGAGTTTATTTACATAAGGTATTTTGTTTTTGGTGTTACAAAATTACTTAATAAAAATAATAGAAGTCTATAAATGTTGTCACTTTGTGCAGTATTCTAAGAAAATTAATATTTTAGCTAAACTAATGCATAAAGCAATGGATAAAAGCATTTATAGTTTGGTTTGCTCCTTATGTAATAACATATGTGTGTTGAAGTAGAAAACATGAGCAGTGTACAAATATAAGGATAAAATCCACCATAATCCTGTCATCCAGTGACAGGCTATAGTTAATATATTTTCATTATTTCCATTTTTTATCTATTCAGTTTAATATTTAGGATCATACTGAATATTATAGCATAAAATACTCCCAAATAATTAATATTAATAATAAATCTCTTTGTAAAACAAATTTCTAGAGGCAAATGTACAGCGCTTAAGTTTATGGAGCAGTGTAGCATGGAAGTTAAGTTCAAGCTGAGAATACAGTTAGAAAGGTTGTGAATCCTGGCTTTATCTCTACCAGCTAAGAGTGTGAATTTGGATGAATGATTCAACCTATCTATTTCTCTATTTGCTTGGTTATAAAATGGGAATAAAAATAGTTTCCATCTCATAGGCTTATTATAAGAATGAAACTAACTCAGATAAATAGTTTAAATATATATTAAGGTGAATCAGCCGGTTTTAATTATTCTTTTAAGGTTTTTATCATATATTTCCAAATAGCTTTCCAGAAACAGTGAAAATTGCCTTTAAAAAGTAGACTCGCCAGCATCAAGTAGATTCACATACACACACTGTGTTTTGTGTATATGTACATGCACGTATAATAATTTTAAATGATGATATTAAAAAATATATTAGTCATAAATTTTTAGACCTGATGAAAACAGTGCCAAGACAGAGAAAGAAGCTGGAAGAGATAACCAAATAGGAAGCCAACAGACACAGCCTATACTGAAGAACTCTGAATCAAAAGTGCTCCCCTTCACTAACTATGTATTTCTAGATAAACAATAATTACATCTATATGAGTTTAAAACAAAGTATCCTAATTCTTCTTAGGACATGACTACCCATTCAGGCCCTAGGCCAAATCTACACCATACAAGTGGCTAGAGCTTCAGAGATTTCTGTTTGTTTTCTATCCTGAAATTGCCTTAATTCTTTGTGGCATTGAGCATGGGTCACGTTCTCTACTACGCTTTACGGAACTTATTTGTAGAGAAGAACTTGGTCCTTCACCTTTACTATTGTCAGAAGCAAAGTGAACTCTAGTACCTAATAGGCGGAACAACCTGCTAACATACATGCTTAATGAAGACTTTTGGAGAGAAAAGCTACCAAGCTGCTATCTTTATTCCCTCACCCTCCTCTGTTTCACTTTTAAATTTGCTCCTTTTACGGCTGGAGTGTTAGTCTCTCAGAACAACATCTGGAATCACCATTATGATTGCCCACAATACCAAATTGAGTACCACAGGTCTGGACTTCATTTGGAAATGTCCCCATTAAGAAACCCAGTAAGCCAATGGAGCTACCTGTGTTCATTTTATTACTATAGAAGAATTCCACTTAAACTTGTTCACCGTACAAAAAAGTCCAGATTTCGGATTCACAATTTTTGATACAGCATAATTTACTATGATCCAAATAATGTTATTTAAACGAATATATAAATGCACAATGTGTATTACAAAGAACCTAGCTACATCCCACAATCTTCACTGCTATACCATAACAGTTATTTGAGGTTTCTGTTCAGCAGACATGGCCATAAACTACACCACCACTAATTTGCTTTTCTATTAAATAATCATTTTTAAATTAATATGACTTCTATATTTTCTATCCTGCAAACTGTAACTTTATTTTTGTATCTATTAAATTGTATTTTTATGGAGTCATTCAGCCAATTTAGCTTTCCTTAGCTGAGATTAATTTAGCTTAATGAGATTTTTAGTTTAATAAAGAACTTTATGATCTCACCTTTTCCGTGAAATAATAGGGAATAACTACGATGGACACATTTAATTTATTTTAATTAAAGCATATTTAGTTAAAATTCTAAATTCATGGAAGAGAGAGCAATCACCTTTTTGGCCAATTTTTGAATTGTTTCCCTTTGGAAAGAAGTGCTCCTCTACCAAAATTAAAATAAAACAAAGAAACAAATAATATCAAAATCAAGTAGTAAAACCCCCTGAAGAACAGATTCTGGGTTTCATATTTTAAAAAGTACTAAATCAGAAGGGCATGCAGCCATTGGGAAGATGTCAAAACTTGCAAGTAGGTAATTAAGATTAATTATGAGTAGTGCCACTGTCTTGATTACAGGACTTGTGCACTCTGAATATGGGATAAATGGAACCATATGTTCATAGAGAGGATGAAAAATTTATTTAGGCAAACAATTCACCCCACAGGGTGTTTTGTTTTCTCCATATGGCAAGACCATTTAAAACTAGGAAAATTGAATTCTGGTCAACTGTATATCAACAGAAGATGCCCCAGGGTTTCATTTGCTTACAGAATCTTTGAACTAGCTAAAGCTGACAAAGATATTTTCCTCAAAATTTCTGGAAAACCATTAGAGGGTAGCATAAATTAAGTGCCAAATTAAGAAAATGCAACTTAAAGCCAGTAGAAGATCATGGCACTGTTGCTAGTCCACATGCTCACTCCCTCCATGGTGCAGTGTGGAGCATATCTGTACTCATATTGTTGGTTCCTGGCCTTGTTCTGCAAGGTGCAGAGTAACCCCTGTGTACATGCTGGGTTGTCTGCATGAAGGTACCAGTCAATCGGGCAACAGCCTAACAGAGTGGAATAGAACACTTGTCTTTTACCTACAAGGAGCAGCAGCTTGTGGACATAAAGCAATGTAAGAAACAATAAGATAAAAGCAACCTAGGTGGGCAATGGTGGCACAGTGGCAGTGTTCTTGCCTGTCATGCCAGAGATCATGGTTTGATTCCTGGTGCCTTCCCAGGGCAAAAAAAAAACAATCTGAGGCAAATAATTGTTAGTTTTAAGACATACAAAACTGCACCTGGGAGAAGGAAAATTCTATATCATAGGGAGCAGAGGTGGCATTCAGATTCTATAAAGATGGGAATTCCAAAAGCCACAATCACAAGCCCAGGAAAAGACAGAGACATAAAAAGAATAGGAAAAAAATCCCTGTAATTTTGCTTGGGGCTCATATTTTTTATAGGAGGGCTAAACTATGAGGGAGATGACCAGCCAATACAGAACCAATTTGCAGATTGTTAAAAGTGCTTTTTTGTTGTTGTTTGCATTGGTTTGTTTGTTTTTTCTAACTTCTGGCCCTCAAGAAAATCTTTGTCAAAAAAAAAAAAGAAAATCTCTGTCATATCACTAGCTGGATAAAAACTTAGGAAACAGGCAGGACAGCTCAGGACTAAATTCCTGTGTTAACACATTAAATTATTAAATTGCATACTGTGCAAAATTATATTGACACAAAGAAACAGAAAATTATGGAACATCCAAAGAGACAAGATAAAAACCTAAAAACCATCCATGAAGAAGACCTGATTCTGAACATAACAGATGCAGACTTATTAAATATAATGCTGACAAAAAGTAATGATACTGAAAGAAAGAAAAACACAGAGAAAGAACTAAAAGATATCAGGAAAATTATGAATGACTAATATGAGAATATCAATAAAGAGATAGAAATTTTAAAATGAGCCAAACAGAAATATTATCATAGAAGATGACAATAAGAAGAATAAAAATTCCCTAGAGGGGAAGATACATGAAATATATGCATAAGGAAATGACAGGGAAAGCAAAATTATACATTAGAATTTCAAAAAATATGAAAGCAGAAATTAATTAAAGTCTTAAAAGATGAAAAAAACATAAGATTTACAAAGACCAAATAGCAAAATGGCAAAAGAAATTCCTAAATTATCAATACTTGTTTTAAATGTAAGTGAATTAAATTCTCTAGTCAAAAGACAGAGATTCACAAAATAGATAAAATGGCATGACCCAACTACCTTATTAGAAGAGGTTCACCTTATTCAAAGACAGGTTGAAAGTCAAAAAGCTGAGGTATCTAAACTAATATCAGACAAATTGATTTTATGTCAAAACTGTTTTAAGGGAGAAAGAAGGACACTGTTTTCTGATAAAGTGGTCCATTCAACGAGACGACATAACAATTATAAATTTATAGGCACTTAGCAAGGCCCCAAAATATGTGAAACAAATATTGACAGATTTGAAGAGTGAAATTAACTTCATTAAAATTGAATGCTTTTGCGTCTCAATGGACTTTATCATGAAAGTAAAGGACTAATTTTCAAAATATGAAAACTATTCTACAATTCCACAAAACAAAGACAAATAAGCCAGTATTAAAAATGTGCAAATGACCTAAATAGACATTTCTCCAAGGAAGGCAAACATTTAAGGATGCTTAACATCATTAACCATTAAGAAACTGCCACTCAAAACCTCAAAAAAATACCATTCCACATCAATAAGAATGGTCACCATTAAAGAGAAAAGGAAATAACAGGTATGGGAGAGGATTTAAGAAATAAGAGTGCTCATTCACTTGTGGGAATGTACAATGTTGCAGACACTGTGGAAAATACTTTGAAGATTCCTCAGAAAGAATAGAATTACCATATGACCTGGCAATCCCACTTCTAGGTATACACCAAAAGTATTGAGAGCAGGGATTTGAATAATTTGCACACTGATATTCACAGTGGCATTATTCCCAATTGCCAAAGATGAAAGAAACTCAACTGTCCATCAACAGATGAATGGAAAAACAAAATGTGATATAAACATACAATGCAATATTATTCAGTTGTATAAAGGAATGAAGTGCCAATACATGTGACATCATAGATGAATCTTGAGGTCATTATGCTGAGTGAAATAAATCAGACTATATAGGATAAATATTACATTATCTCATTTATATGAAATAATTAGAATCTAAAAATTAATAGATTCAGAAACTTGAATACAGTTTATGAGGGGCCTGTTGGGTAGAGAATGGGGAGTTAACATTTAATTGGTACAGTTTCTGTTTGTGGTTTTGGAAAAGTTGTGGTAATGAGTAGTGGGGATGATAGTACAATATTGTAAATATAATGAACAACAATTAATTGATTATTTGGAAGTGGGTATAATGGAAATTGTAGGTTATACATATGTTAATTGAATAAAACTTTTAAGAAACAATTGAACTGAAAAACACAAAATATAAATGTAAAAAAATAGACTAGAGTTAATAGTATATTTACAATAATAGTGTTTATCAAATGTCATAAAATGCCACATGAATGCAAACTGGAAAAGTTTATGCATAAAACTATGCTTGTGAACTCTGTATTTTCTGCATGATTTTTATATAAACTCACAACTTCTCTAAAAAATGAAAATTACATGTGTTAGAGAGGATGCAAAGAAATTGGAACTCTAGAGAAATTTTGATGGGAATATAAAAAGGTGCAGTCAATTTGGAAAGATGTGTGATGGTTCCTCAAAAAATTAAATATGGAATTACCTTTTGACCTGGCAATCCCACTCCTAGTTATATACCAAAGAGAGTGAAAACAAGACTACAACAGATACTTGCATGCTGAGTTTATAGCTGCATTATTCACAATAACCAAAAGCCAGAAACAACCTGCATCCATCAATAAATGAATGGATAAACAAAACATGATACACAGTGGAGTGCAATTCTGCCATAAGAAAAAAATGTCTTTGGGACACAGTGCAACATGAAGAAACTTGAAACAAAAAGTTCAGTGAAATGTGTGGTACATAAAGACAAAAATTGTATGATATCACTTATAAAAGGTGCTCAGAAATAACAAATTTCCAGAGCCCAGAAACAGATTAGCATTTACTGGGGTGGAGATGGGGATAAGGCAGAAGGGCAAGTGTTCAGAAAAGCAAAAAATAAAATAATTAAAACCTATGAGAACTGATATATTGACTTACATTTTTCATTATGATTTCCTTTCTTTGTTCACATGTTGAATACTATGAATGATGGCTGTATTACTTAGGGTTCTCTAGAGAAACAGAATCAACAGGAAATATTCATAAATATAAAATTTATAAAAGTGTCTCACGTGACCATGAGAACATATAGTCCAAAATCTTTAAGGTAGGCTGTGAAGCTGATGATTTTGATGGAGGGTCTGGATGAACTCCACAGGCGAAGCTCACCAGCTGAAGCAGGTCTTCTGAATCCTCCTTAAAAGCTGTCAGTGATTAGATTAAGCATCACTCACAGCAGAAGATGCTCTCCTTGGCTGATTACAAATGGAAACAACTGTAGATGTAGCCGACATGATTATTATTTAATAATTTCATAACAACAAACAGACCAGCACTTGCCCAAACAGACAAAGAGGTACCACGACTTGGCCAACTTGACACATGAACCTGACCATGACATCCACCCCTTGTCAACTTGGCAGCTATACACATCACCTTAAATCATACCTAATTTCTGAATAAAAAACAATAAAACATGCATTTCTTCTTTCACCTAACAATACCCAACTGTCCTACATATAACTGGAACCACATTAAATCTCTCCAGAATAGGGTGTAAGTCCTTGGATAATGTTCATTCTTAAACTTGATATCTTACAACTCAAATAGTATAACATGAACAAAACAGCATTACAGTCCTCATTTCTGTAACTGATCACGTGGTCATAGTTCATATATAGCACTACCTTCATCCACTACCCATTCCATGTTCCCTTTATCCTCAGCATGCACTTCAGCTGGCCATGGTTCTTTGACTGGTGGGGTGACCCAAACCTTCATTCCTAAAGTTTCAGAGCCATTGGCCGTCCTGACTGGATTGAGTTGCTGTAGTTTTCCATTGATTTTAATCACAGGGCATGGTTATACTAAAAGAAACCCTAGGGGATCTCCTATATCCCAGGAAAGCTCTTCTTTACCTCAATTGTGTAGTTGCAGTCCTATTTTCCCCTGATAGTCAGGGTCAGTCACCCCACCCAGTAATGTAACTCCCTTCTTGGCTTGTTGATCTAGGGGCATGAGTAGCCCAAAGTGACCAGGTGGCAATCTTAGATTCCAGTTAAATGGAATCATTGTTGTTTCTCCCAGTAGAAGCACTTCCCCTTTTGGAACTAAAACCTGTAGACCAGCAGAGCTCAGGGTTGCAGGGACAGGAAGCAAACATTTCCCTAGTGGTTCACCTAGGGGTAATAGTGAGTGGTGCCATTCCCATTTCTACCCCTAGGTTCCTGGGCCCATGGATACTGGCTATGGGAGAAATAGCACCATACAGTTGATGTTGATTCAGAGCATATACAGCTTCCTGGATAATATTACCCCAGACCTTCAAGGTATTGCCACCTAGTTGGCACTGTAATTGAGTTTTCAAAAGGTCATTCCACCATTCTATCAATCCAGCTGTTCCTGGATGTTAAGGAACACAGTAAGACCAGAGAATTCCATGGGCATGTGCCCATTGCCGCACTTCATTTGCTGTGAAGTGTGTTCCTTGATCAGAAGCAATGCTATGTGGAACACCATGATGATAGATAAGGCATTCTGTAAGCCCACAGACGGTAGTTTTGGCAGAAGTATTGCATGCAGGGAAAGCAAACCCATATCCAGAGCATGTGTCTAGTCCAGGTAGAGCAAATTGTTGCCCTTTCCATGAAGGAAATGACCCAATGTAATCAACCTGCCACCATAAAGCCAGCTGATCACCTTAGGGAATGGTGCCATATCAAAGGATGAGTGTGATTCTTTGCTGCTGGCAGATTGGGCACTCAGCAGTGGCTGTAGCCAGGTCAAACTTGGTGAGTGGAAGTCCATGGTGTTGAGCCCATGTATAACCTCCATCCCTATTACCATGACCACTTTGTTCATGAGCCCATTGGGCAATGACAGGAGTTGCTTGGGAAAGAGGCTGATTCGTATCCACAGAACAGGTCATCTTATCCACTTGATTATTAAAACCTTCCTCAGCTGAAGTCACCTTCGGATACGCATTCACATGGGACACAAATATGTTCATGCTTTCAGCCCGCTCAGAAAGGTCTATCCACACAACTCTTCCCCAGACCTTTTTGTCACCAATTTTCCAATTATGTTCTTTCCAAGTCCCTGACCATCCAGTCAAACCATTAGCAACAGTCCATGAGTCAGTATACAAACACACTTCTGGCCAGTTCTCCTTCCAAGCAAATGAACAACCAGGTGCACTGCTCAAAGTTCTGTCCACTGGGAGGATTTCCCCTCACCACTGTCTTTCAAGGACACCCCAGAGAGGGGTTGTAGTGCTGCAGCTGTCCACTTTTGGATGGTATCTACATATCATGCTGAACCATCTGTAAACCAGGCCCTAGTTTTCTCTTCCTCAGTCAATTCACTGTATGGAACTCCCCAAGAGGCCATAGCTCTGGTCTGGGAAAGAGAAGGTAATGTGTCAGGAGTGGAGACCATGGGCATTTGGGTCACTTCATCATGTAACTCACTTGTGCCTTCAGGATCTGCTTTGGCTCTATCTTGTATATACCATTTCCATTTTAGGATAGAGTGCTATGGTGCATGCCCAACTTTATGGCTTGGTGGGTCAGACAACACCTAGCTCATGATAGGCAGCTCAGGCCGCATGGTAACTTGGTGGCCCAAGGCTAAGTGTTCAGTCTCTACTAAGGCCCAGTAGAAGGCCAAAAGCTGTTTCACAAAAGGAAAGTAGTTATCTTCAGCAGATTGTAGGGTTTTGCTCCAAAATCCTAAGGGTCTGCATTGTGATTCTCCTATAGGGGCCTGCCAATGACTCCAAACAGCATCTATTTGCCACTGACACTTCCAGCACCATTGAATCCTCTGGGTCATATGATCCAAGTGGCAGAGCAGCTTGTACAGCAGCCTGGACCTGTCACAGAGCTTCCTCTTGTTCAAGCCCCTACTCAAAATTAGCTTTTCTGGTCACTCAATAAATGGGCCAGAGTAGCACATCCAAATGAGGAATATGTTGTTGCCAAAATCCAAAGGGACCAACTAGGTGTTGTGCCTCCTTTTTGGCTGTAGGAAAGGCCAGATACAGCAACTTATCCTTCACCTTAGAAGGGATATTTCGACATGCCCCACACCACTGGACACCTAGAAATTTCACTGAGGTGGAAGGCCCCTGTGGTTTTGTTGGATTCATCTCCCATCCTCTGACATGCAAATGCCTTACCAGTTAGTCTAGAATAGTTGCTACTTTTTCTCAGTAGGTCCAATCAACTTATATCATCAATACAATGGACCAGTGTGATGTTTTGTGGAAGGGAGAAATGATCAAGTTCCCTGCAGACAAGATCATGACATAGGGCTGAGGGTTGATATAGCCCTAAGGTAGGACAGTGAAAGTATATTGCTGACCTTGTCAGCTGAAAGCAAACTGTTTCTTGTGGTCCTTACTAACAGCTATTGAGAAAAAAAGTGTTTGTCAGATCAATAGCTGCATACCAAGTACCAGGGGATACATTGATTTGCTCAAGCAATGATACCACATCCATAACAGCAGCTGCAATTGGAGTTACCACCTGATTGAGCTTATGATAATCCACTGTTATCCTGAAAGACCCATCTGTTTTCTGCACAGGTCAAATAGGAGAGCTGAATGGGGATGTGGTGGGAATCACCACCCCTGCATTCTGCAAGTCCTCAAGAGTAGCAGTAATCTCTGCAATCCCTCCAGGAACCCGGTATTGCTTCTGATTTACTATTTTGCTAGGTAGGGGCAGTTCTAGTGGCTTCCACTTGGCCTTTCCGACCATAATAGCCCTCACTGCATGAGTTAGAGAGCCAATGTGGGGATTTTGCCAGTTGCTCAGTATGTCTGTTCTGATTATACATTCTGGAACTGGGGAAATAACTTCAGAATGGGTCTGGGGGCTCACTAGATCCACTGTGAGATGGACCTCAGCTAAAACTTCATCAATCACTTGGCCTCCATAAGTTGCCCCTCTGGTGGACCAGAGTGACATTTTGGTCCCCTGGAATTAATGTCACTTTTGAACCAGTGTCGAATAGTCTCTGAAATATCTGGTCATTTCCTTTTCCCCAATGCATAGTTACCTTGGTAAAAGGGCAGTCGGTCTCCTTGGGGAAGGCTTGGAGGAAAATTAACAGTATAAATTTGTGGCAGTCTAACAGGGTTTGCCCCCAAAACGACCTGGCCTACCCTGCATTCAAGAGCCTCTAGGTCTGTAAACTGTCTCAAGTCTGGAAATTGTTTAAGGGCCTGTGATTCCATGTTTTTGTGATTCAGGTTAGACTTCTGTCCACTTGACCTCGAACTCTTTTGTTTATATAGATGAAAGAAGAATTTAGTAGACTTCCCATCTATTGTATTTCTAAGTACTCCATGATTTACTAGTCGACACCACAAATCTCTGCAAGTCACATTATTTTGTCTCCTGCTTTGTTTGCTGTCTATTATAATAGCCACATCCACCCTGTCTTTGGCAATTAAGTGCTGCCACCTGGCTTCTGCCAACTCAGGATGTGGGCATCCCCATTGTGTTTAAAGATTCTAGCTCAGTGACAGAAATTCCCACAGTAATATCTTACTTACAGAGAAGTGCAACTACAGAGCTCTTCAGGGATGATAGTGCCAGTCTCACGAATTTATGTCTCATTGTTCTGGTAAAAGGTGCATCCTCTGGACATTCCTGGGGTGTAAGAGCAGGCTCTACATGATAAATCCACTCTAACATTCCAGTCTCTCTAAGCCTCTGGATCCCCTCATCTACATTAAACCAGGACAGATCTGGCATTTCAACCTCAGGTAATGTTGGCCACCTTTTGATCCATGTTTCAACCAACCATCCAAACTAACTGTTAATGCCTTTTCTAACCCCTCAAGCTAAAATATTGATGCAGAATCTCTGTTTAGTGTGCCCATATCAATAAATTCAGCCTGATCCAGTCTTATATTCCTCCCTCCATTATCCCGCATCCTTAATCCATTGCCAAACATGTTCCCCTGATTTCTGTCTATATGAATTGGAAAACTTACACAGTTCTTTTGGAGTATAATGTACTTCCACATGTGTGATACTTTGTATTTCACCTTTAAGGGTCTGTTGGAACGTTAATCTAGTTATAGGTCTAGAAGAAATGAGAGGTGGTAGGGGTAGGTCATGAAAAGAATTAGAAATATCTTCCAAGCCATTTGCTTCAGGGCATTTAAATGTAATTTCATCTAGTGAAACAGGATTAATCACTCTAGGGCTAATCCCTTCAGGTGGAGGTTGGGTGGCCAACTCCTCAAGGTAGGCTGGAGGTGGGGCAGCTATGTCTTCAGGGAAGACTATTACAGGGTTATCTAGAGAAGACTCAGCACGACCTAGGGTTTCAACCTCTCCACCAACATCATTATCAATCCATATGTCACCATCCCATTTTTCAGGGTCCCACTGTTTTCCAATCAATGCCCTCACTTTAATGGCACCATGCAACATTGAAATTTCAGTTTACTTTGTAAATTGCTACTATAACAATAAGATTCTGAGTCATCTGATTTTCAGAGATCTCAAGTCTATGGCTACAGGAAATAAGATTTTCCTTCAGGATACTCAAATAACATCTACACCTCTCAGACAGTGCTTAAGCTTCTCGTTTGAAGCCTTAAGCCCATCCCTTTCACTCATTAATGTATCCAGTGCATCTAACAACAACCAGCCAATGTCTCTATACTTCCCATTTCCATAAAACTCCCTAAAGGTGTCAAAAACATTATCCCCCCAGAGCCCGGCTTCATATAAGCAAAACATTAGAAGAATCGAATGGTGATATTTTTACTATTTCTTTTGCCAACTCACTCCATGGATTGTCAGTGTCATTCTTATTATGGAAATCAAAGTCCTTAGTGCCTTTGAGTTCAGTCAGAGTAGAAAACCATTCCTAAAAACTCATTTTTAAGATTCTGTTTCTTAAGAACCACTCCTGGTACCAAGTTGCATTACTTAGGGTTCTCTAGAGAAACAGAATCAACAGGAAATATTCATAAATATAAAATTTATAAAAATGTATCAAATATGGGAGTGTAGAGTATACAATCTATAGGGTAGGCTGTGAAGCTTAAGGTTCTGATGGACGGTCTGGACGAACTCCACAGGAAAGGCTGGCTGGCTGAAGCAGGAAGAGAGCCTGTCTCTTCTGAATCCTCCTTAAAAGGCTTCCAGTGATTAGATTAAGCATCACTTATTGCAGAAGACACTCCCCTTGGCTGATTACAAATGAAGTTAACTGTGGATGCAGCAGGCATGATCATGATTTAATTCTATGAAATGTCCTCATAGCAAAATTCAGGCCGGCACTTGCCCAACCAAACAGGTACCACCACTTGGCCAAGTTGACACATGAACCTGATCATGACAGTGGTACTACAAGAAGCAATGCATGAAAACAAAAAAATGAAAATCTGTAAGTCACGCACAATATGGTGAAACGGATGGCATCTATTTAATATCATCAACCTACTATAGCGAATTGAATTTAGGGGTTTTAAAATTGATGAAAGATTTTGCAACTAGATGGCAGTAAATCACAAGCTATTTCTTGTTTCTGCTGTTTTGACCAATTTTCATTGCAGAGGAGAACCCTTAGTGCAGGAAACCTTCCTGAGGCCTTAAGGGAGCCTCTGTAGTGTCAGCAGGGCAAGTGGGGAAACTCCCAAACTCTTAGGGGAGAGGAGATGAGGATGGTGAGGGGTTTACAGGTACAGATATTGCAGAGTCAGCACAGCAGGGAATCCTTGAGTCAGAAAGTTCCAAAGGCCATTTAAGTGTAGGATCTTATGTTATGAACTGAGATCACATGCTGAAGAAGCTGAGGGAAATTTCCAATGGCATGAAAAACAAGCTATTCCAAAATGCTAAAAAAAAAAGTTTATATGAACTATTTTATAAACAATTGGATGTGTAAAAATTTGAGTTTGCCACTGGCAGGTATTTCCAGAGGACCCAGGCTGCTATGATGATGCAAGTAATGAACAGGGACTGTACACAGAGGCATTGTTAGCTGATTTATATAATACCTGCTAAAAGAAAAGCAACTAATGCCTTCAGGTTACAGTACAATAGAGTGGGTTCCATGGGGAATGCTCAACATTGATAATTTCTGGGTCATACTTTTTGGAGGGGAATGCATGGTATTGAGTCCATATATTGTCATTCTTTCAGTCATCCTAGCCATTATACTCACAGACCCATTAAGCAAACCTTGGACTGCTGAAGAAAACAAGTTATTGTCATCCAGAAGACAGATTTTTGAGAACTTCATATGCAGTGAGACCTTTTGTGAGCATTTATATGAGACACACATGTTTTAAGTCTGTGGTTGTTTTTCAAGAGAATCCTCTATGTATTTCTTCTCTAAATCTACTTTCATTTTTTTTATTTAGTGCTTGAAAAATTTTCTAAATTGTTACCAAATTATTACCATGCTATATCCCATCTTCAAACCATCTATCCTTGTAAAAAAAATGGGCAATGAGATAAATTGCTCAAAGTTCTGTTGGCTGGGAGGATTTCTTTTCTTTACTATTTTTCTAAGCCAGCCCTTAGTGGATTTGAGAACCATGAAAAGTCCACTTCCTACTCATGCCACCATTTGCTAAAGCTATCTGTAATATAGTCAAATCCTTATTAACCTTCCTCAAAGGAAGCTTTATGATTTTGTATAATAGGGAAAAACTCCACCCCTTTTAAGCCTTCATATCTCTGTATGCATTTTCTTTTCAGCATCTGCCATAATGTAAATATACATTTAGTTCTATGCTCATTTTATCAGTTACTAGTTTCCCCTTATTCTAAGACCCATTAAGCCAAGGACAGGATCATTTTAGTTCACCTTTGTCTCTCTTGTATAAAATGTTTAATAAGATTTCATCACATATTTTATAAATATATGAAAAATTTGAAGAATATCCTTAGTGTTATCAGAAAAAGTATGACTAGCATACTTTGGAAAAATCCCCATTTTTTCTCTTAATATTTCTTCATCTTGGGAATACTCTAACTTGGGAATGAAAAGGAACATTAAATTTGCTTAGAAATAATTTCCATAGTGTATTCTGATAACACATCCATACCTTCTCCCCTGTATACACTTGCACATCTTCAGCCTAGAAGTTTAACTTTATAAATGATTTTTCACAAGAGATTGTTTATTAAAGTGTGCCAATTCAAAAGTATTATGTATCCTGGAAAAGCCACATTTTAATCCTGGCCCAATCTTGCAGGCGCAACCATTCCTTTTAATCCTGATTTAATAATGTAGGTTGGAATATTTTGATTGGATTGTTTCCTTGAATATGTGACACACTCAATTGTGGGTGTTAACTTTTAATTAGATGAAAATGTGACTCGATGCATTCCAGGTGCATCTTGATTAGATTACTGGAATCCTTAAAAAATGGAAAGGCTTTGAAGAGAATCAGAAATGCCAGAAACAGCAGAGCCCAGAGAAATGACAGAAACAATTGAACTGACAGAGAGAGAGCCAACAGAAACTTCAAGGCTGACAGAGAGCAGAGACACCAATATTTAGAGATACTTAGAGCCCAGGAAACATTTTCATGTGTCTTTCCATGAGATGTTAAATAAGCCAAAACCTTGAGAGAGTCAAGGGAAGTCAAGAGATGATAGCCAGCCCTGGAGAAGCAAAGTGAGGATCCCCCACATGGAAAGAGACTGAAAGCAACAGAGCCCAGGAGCAAGGGACCAGCAGATGCCAGCCATGTGACTTCCCAGCTTACAGAGCTCTTCCAGACAGTATCAACTTTAATTTGGACACTTTTACTTCCTTAGAACTGTAAAGTTGTAACTTATTAAATTCCCCTTTTTAAAAGCCATATCAGTTCTGGTAAATCACATTCTGGCCATTTGTAAGCTAATGCAAAAGGGGCTCAGTTTTTCTGTTTTTTTGTTTTGTTTACATAAATCTTTTCCAAAAATTTTAGTAGTTTTAAATTAACAGGAAAGTTGCAAAGATAGCAGAGAGCTCCCATATACTCTGCATCCAGCTTCTATTGTCAATATCTTACTTTACTATGGTAGATTTGTATATTTTTATAGTTGAAAACCAATTTTCTAGACTTGAGATACTACCAAAGGAAGTGATAGGTTTATTCACTCCTTCCCTTTTGCTGTCTTCCCTTAAATCCTAGAGTTACTTATCATAAACTGATACATTAAATAAATAGAAGGTTATTCACCTAACCAAATTGGTGAATATTCAGCATGTCCCATTTTAATAATTTGTTTTCAAATCATTTTATAGCAATGGGTTTAATAATTGTTACTGTTGAGAAAAGAGAGTGACTTTTAGTTGTAAGAAACTCAAAACTTGAAATACTAAAATGTTTTAACATTTAAGTGTGTAGTGTTGTGCTGTGTCTCTGACTCTTTATCACTGTGCAAAAATGGTTCAATCCAACAGTATAAATTGGAAGATATAAAATAGTGCCAGTAGGATAGTGATCATAAATAGCATGACATATTTATTTGGTACAACTTTTGCTATTACTTTTATAAGAAAGATTATTTCAGGACAGTTGCCCTTAATCTGTATATTAATACTGTAATATTTGGATGACATTTATGGAAACTCTTCACAAAATAAACATACTCACATATATATGTATTCCAATATACAAGTTTCAATAAAAATACAAATGGTTCACTGATTCTCTAAAGCCAAATTTGCAAAGAGCACAAACTTAAGAGGCCATATTGTGTTATTAGGCTAAGCATATAATTCTATAAGCACAAGGTTTTAAAACATTTCTCTTCAATGTAAAAATAAAGTTAATGTGGACATTTTTAAACAGATCACACCGGTCCTCACTGCATTTCTGAAATTTCAGTAAACTGTTGTATAATATAAAGGGCATGGGAGCTCTATGCCTACTAACTAATCAACATACTGAGGTTAATTTAGGGGTATATTAAAATAACCCAGTTCCTTTGGATGCTCATGGGAATCTGAAAGGCAGAAACACTGAGTCATTTTGAGAAGTTTATACAGCAACTTTGTTGTAAATTATAAAGTAAATATCTGGTTTCTAAATTCTCCTACTTCATTTTTCACTGTAATCTTGCATGTTCAAAGACATAAAGTTAGCAAATTTGAAATGTGGACAATAGGGAAGAACTATTTTCTCAAAATTAAAAAAAGAAACTGCTGAATCCCTATGCTTAACTTAAAAAATGGAAATTAGAAGTAACTTTGAATAAGTTACTATTTTGATAGAGCCTTGTTATCCCCACAAAATTTTCCTTTGCTGCTACAATAATATAAAGCACCATAACATTTTATAGTTATATGGATGTACAAATATTGCTTATAATAAATTAAATTATGGTAGGGGTGTTTCTGAGGTGTTGTTAATATCTACATCTTAATCAGGAAAGTTTCAACATACCTTTTAATTAAACTGCATATAAATGCAATCAAACTACTTATCTAGGTAGATGCATGAACATATATCAGAAAGCTAATATATTAAATTATAGAATTTATATTGAACAATATGTCATAATACCTATAACAGTGGAATAAGGCTACTAGACAAATTCAAAGTGGAAATGATGACTTGGCATTTTATGAAAAACTTTTAATTAGAACAGAAATCAGAATTATGGTAACTATACTTAAATCACAGGGGCAGATATAATTCAAAGTAAGCAACATCATTCCAACAATCAGAATGGTTCAGAAATTAAATGGAATGTTACCTGGATTCATGAGCCCAATAGTCATTATACTTAATGCAAATAGTATTGATTTTCATTTTTCTGGTAATTTATGCCTTCATTTTTTTGTTTTGTTTTGCTTTCCCTAATGATTACTTGCTGAATGTTTATTTGTGCCATACGTTTTGCTAGGAGCATCCTATTGACCTGATATTTTACTGGCACAGAAATTCATCAATTTAAACTTTTTATTATTTATTTTACCTCAAGAATCAATGATAGTCAATGAAAGTGTGATATAACAAATTACATAGTGATCATGGTTTGTGTGCTGTGAATTCAGAATTCCAGAATTTGAAATCTCCATAGCTTTCTCTTTGTGTAACTTGAGTGAAGCTACTTGAATCTTCCTCAATTTTTTAACTATTAAATGTAGATAAAATAGTATCTATTAAATAAAGCTTTTCCAAAGATTGCAAATATTTTATTTGTAAAATCATTAAAAATATGCTTGATTACTTAGAAAGTACCATAGGTGCAAGCTCTGTAAGTAGTATTATTATTTTTTTGCTCAGTCAAGTGTTTATACATACAGACATATTTGCAAATTTGAAACTCTTAAGGATGCATAATTCATACTTGTAATGCTAAAATTATACATAAAAATTGTTCAAGTGGATGGAGATTGATAAATGATACATTATAAAGAGGTGGCTAAAGAGATATGCATTTGTATAAGCAAAAATTTTTAAAATCATCAGATATTATTTTTAGGAAAACTTTGGTGATGATTTTTCCCACTTTAATTATATTCACTGGTATAAAAATTATGCCATACTTTCCTGAACAATTCATGCATTTTCAATGTTCCACTTCTGTTGCTGCACCCTATTATATAATTAAAGATTGTATGATTCTTTATCAACAACTTTTCCCTTTTCACATCAGAAATTATTCAGCAATGTTTTTCATTTTATGGGTCAGTTACTTTCTTTGTTCTCATCAATGAGGGATAAACCTAACCTTTCTTATTGGTTTGGAGGCAGGTAGTGTGAGTGTTAACTCTGTTATGGATCGTAGCTTGTCATAGATGAATTGCTTCTCTTTGATCCAATTTGAGCAATATATCTAGTATATGAGAAAATGCCATCACTGTGGAAAAAGAAACTCAATTCAGACCAAAGAAACCCTTTTCTTATTTGAAATGAATGGCAACTATTGGCGGATGACAAATCCACAGTCAGCTTAAAGGTGCCAGTCGATTGCCTGTTGAAGAATAGATAGAGCTGAAAAAAAATCTATAGAGATTGTGTCATGGCACCATGGGTGATTTCTCTTGAAATAAGTTAAAGCACTAAATGTGAATAATAGAAGTCAGAAAATTTTCAGGCTTTTTTATTTTTGTAAGTGAGAGAAGAGAAAAATAGGAATCTTATAATTTTCTAAGTGTGCAAGATAAAAAGTTAGGTATATAAGTTTAGCTATATAGGTTTACATAAATATTTGGCAAGAGCAGTGGTAGGGATCTCTCTTTGTCTCTCTCCCTCTCTGCCATTTTAAAATTAAGTCCCATTTTAATTCTCTATCATATGATTGAACTGCAGAGGTCATTTTTATATTGATAAATTCAGCAAAAAGTAAGATGTGTTGGAAATTAAATTGTGTCCTCCCAAAAAGGCATGTTCAGGTTCCAATCTCAGGTCCCTATTTGTAAATAGGACTTTTGAAGGTGACAGTATAGATAAGGCATAGCCAAATTTCCTAGAAGCAAAAAGGAAGAAGAGGGTATATATCTCTAAGATGCAATTACATTTAAGGCATGATCTTAAAGAAATTTGACTAAAATTAGTCTAATTAAAGTGGAACCAGGAAAAGACCATGAGCTGGATAAAGTGAAGGCAAAAGGAGGATCTTTGGAAGACAGTGACCAAGAAATGTGACATCAAGTGAAAAAGTTAAGTAAGCTTTAACTTCCTGTCAATTCTTTACTTCTGTAGACCTCCTTTACTGTATTTTTACATACATTATTTATGTAATTATATTCTACATAGTTTTACATAAAGAAGATCCTTCTGTTATTCTATTTTTTGTTTACTTTCAGACTTATCCTCTGTATCTTTACTCTTAATTTTATTACTACTTTAAATTTTTGATGTTCTTTTTTTTAGTTTATAATTTGAAAACTAGGCTCATTAATTTTCACATTTAATTTATTTATATATTTTAATATATCATTTAAGGCTGTCATGGTCAGGTTCATGTGTCAACTTGGCCAAGTGGTCATACCTGTTTGTCTGGTTGGGCAAGTGCTGGCCTGTCTGTTGCTATGAAGACATTTCATAGAATTAGATCATGATCATGCCAGCTACATCCACAGCTGATTCCATTTGTAATCAGTCAAGGGGAATGTCTTCTGCAATGAATAATGCTCAATCTAATCACTGGAAGCCTTTTAAGGAGGATTCAGAAGAGACAGGCTCTATTCCTGCTTTGGCTAGTGAGCCTCTCCTGTGGAGTTCATCCAGAACCTCCATTGGAATCATCAGCTTCACAGCCTGCCCTGCAGATTTTGGACTCTACATTCCTGCGGTCATGTGAGACGCTTTTGTAAATTTTATATTTGCGAGTGTTCCCTGTTGATTCTGTTTTTCTAGCAAACCCTAACTAATACAAAGGCCATATATTTACTTCTAAACTCTGCTTACCCTATACCATGTATAGTTTTATAAGTGCAAATTTTAATATTGTTTTGTTTTATTTATTTTTATATTTCTGTTTGATTTCTCCTTTAACCATGGATTATTTAGTACAGTGTTTTCAATTCCTAAAGTTATTGTTTAATTATCCTTTTTCTTATCATCTTCCAAGTTATGTGTCTTTTCTTTGAAATTTGATGTTTCTTACTTTATAGCTTATCATATAGGTCAAGCATGAATGCTTGAAAAATTATTGTAATAGTTTCCTAATTCTGCCCTAACAAATTATTCAAAACTTACTTGAGGCTTACAAAACAGAAAAATATATTGACTTACCTTTTTGGAGGGCAGAATCACTAGGCTAATGTCAAAGTGACAGCAGAGTTGGCTTCTACTGAAGACTCTAGAGAAAAATCTATTTATTTGTCTTTGCCAAGTTCCTAAGGCTGCCTGCATTCCTTGACTCATGGCCAATTTTTCCATCTTCAGAGCCAGCAGGATAACATTTTCAAATCTTTCTCTGATTCTCTGACTTCTGTTTCTGTTTTCTCACCACCTTCTTCTCAGAATCTGATTCTCCTGTCTTCTGTCCCTTATAAGGACTGTTGTGAGTATATTGGACCTACCCAATAATCCAAAATATACTCTAAATTTCAAGATCATTAACTGGATCTGTCTACTAAGTCCCTTTTGCCATGGAAGGCAATATATTCATAAATTCAAGGAATTAGGACATGAACGTCTTCAAAAACCATTATTTTGACTACCATGAATACATTCTTTAAATGCTGATGGTAGGAAGATATGTATATATATATATATATATATGTATATGTATTTTTATTTTTTTAATTTAAGCTTTGGTAGAGATGTTGGGAAATAAACAGAAGTTGATATCTCTGCTGGCCTGAAAGGATTATGTACCCAGGAAAAGCCATGTTTTAATCCTGACCCACCTTATGGGAGTGGCCATTTCTTTTAATCCCTATTCAGTACTGTAGGTTGGACAGTTGATTAGGTTATTTCCAGGAGATGTGACTCACCAAATTGTGGGTATTAACCTTTCATTAAAGGGAGATGTGACTCCACCCATTACAGGTGGATCTTGATGAGTTTACTGGAGTCCTTTAAAACAGGATTTGGGAAAGAGCTAGAGAGCCATGAGAACTACAGAGCCCATGCAGCCAGAGAACTTTGGAGATGAAGAAGGAATATGCCCCTGAGGGAGCTTCATGTGGCCAGGAGAAAAAGCTAGCAGATGTCAACATGTTCTTTACATTTCTTCCCCATTGAGAGAGGAATCCTGAACTTCATTGGCCTATCTTGAGTGAAGGTAACCTCTTTTTGGTACCTTAATTTGGACATTTATAAACTTGCTTTAATTGGGACATTTTTATGGCCATATAACTGTAAACTTGCAGCTTAATAAATCCCCCCTTTTAAAACCCATTCCATTTCTGGTGTATCACATTCCAGCAGCATGCAAATTAGAACAACATCTATGTACTGGTAGAGTAACTGAACTATCCTTTTATATCACAATCAAAGTTTGCATATGAGAATAGTAGAGAATTATTTCAATGGAGTATATTTTATTATAACATTTTTTTCTGAGTGATTTGAGATATTAAATTCCAGAAAGAACAAATTTATCACCCTGTGGCTACTTCCATTGTCACCCCATGTTTAATTTCTGAATTGAAGAATGCAGTAGACAATTAAGGTTTTTCAATGGAAGAAAATTGGAATAGATGATATACTGTTAAAATAAATATAGTAGAAGTGTAGGTCCTTGTATTTAGTTAAGAATCCCTAGGTGATAATATTAGTGTTTCAGTTTTCTAAAGCTGATAGAATGTGATATACCAGAAATAGGTGGTTTCATCAATGGGGATTTATTAGGTTGCAAATTTACAGTTCTAAGACCAGGAACATGTCAAATTAAGGCATCAAGAGAAAGAAACTTTCTCTGAGGAAAGACCACTGGCACCTAAGGTTCCTCTGTGTGCTGGAAAGGCAAATGGCAATGTCTGCTGGTCTTTTTCTCCTGGGTTCTGGTTTCAATGGCTGTCTTCCAAAATGTCTCTGGGCTTCTCTCTGTTTCTCTCTCAATCTTTCTCTCTCTCTCTCTATGTCTCTCCCTATTTCTCTCATAAAGGGTTCCAGTACAGGATTAAAATCCACCTTGAATGGGATGGGTCATATCTCAAATGAACCAAAAGGTCCAAACAACAACAGGTCTGCCCGCACAAGGACGGATTAAAAGAACATAGCCTTTTCTAAGGTACATAAAAGCACCAAGCCAGTGCAATTAGAAAATGGCAGTGCCAATGCTACTTTCAGTCAACATTGACTATTAATCACAAAATTTTTAGACAGACATTGATAGATGTCCAAGGAAGTGGAATAAATTGAAAGTAGATTTAATTCTCATTAATTCAGTCATCCTCATATAGCCTGAACACTGAGAATAATATTTTAAAATATAAGGATTACATTCATTTTAACTGTGAGTAATTCTGATCAAACATATGAATATTTTTCACCTGGAAATGTTGATTTGTGTGAACTAGGATTGGTTTAAGAAAAACTCTAATAAACAGAAATGGCAGTGGCATATGAAAAGCAAGATCTCAAAAAATATTTTATTATTTTAGGAACTACCAAAGCAGAATAACACTATTAAATTACATTTTATCAGAAACTTTCATTAATAAAAGTGTGCAAAAAGCAATTTCTTTGTGAAGCTTGTGTTTTAGAGTTAAATGAAAGTGGCTTGGCAAAATAGAGGATGCCTATGCCAGTTTGAAAATATTATGTACCTTGGAAAGGCCATGTTTTAATCCTGACCAATCTTGTGGTAGCAGCTATTTTAATTTTTATTCAATGTTGTAGGGTGGAAAATGTTATTAGATTGTTGCCACAAAGGTGTGGCATGCCCAATTGTGGGTGTGACTGATTAATTAGATGAGATGTGACTTCCTATCCCAGGTGGGTCTTGACTAGTTTACTGGAATCCCTTAAAAGAAGAAATATTTTGGAGAAAGTTCAAAATGGATACAGATACTTGGAGGGCAGGAGTAATAGAATGCACACAGTCAGAGATCTTAGAAAGCCAGCAGACATCACCATGTGCCATCCCAGCTGGCAGAGGTGTCCAGAAGCCAAACACCCCACCAGATGCCAGTCACATGCCTTTCCAGTTGACAGAGGTATTCCAGATGGCATCAGTTTTTCTTGAGTGAAAGTATCCTCTTTTTTGGTACCTTAATTTGGACATTTTCATAGCCTTAGAACTGTAAGCTTGCAATTTATTAAATTCCCTTTTTAAGAGTCTTCCATCTCAGGTTTATTGTTTTCCAGCAGTTTAACAAACTAATACAATGACTTTTTACCTAAGTGTGTCTACAGGAATATGAAAATTATACATTTCATTATTTCCATGACTCCTGAGTTCACTGAATTGGAATGGTCACAGACAATTTATGTACTGAAGCTTATTTTAGAATCATGATTTGAATTAATAGCTTCCAAACTGAGCAAAAATTTTTTATGTGCGTGTTCAGGTGGGGAGTTGGAGAAAGGGGATAAGTACCAGAAAGATAAAGTAAAATATAAGCTTTCCTTTCAGATCTTAGATAAAAAGGGAAAGTCTGTGAGTAAGAAGACTCCAAAAGAAATTGATCAAAGAATGAGCTCCCAAAAGAGGAGGCAAGTTGAGCCTACCTCAATAAAAGTGAGTGAAAATGGCCTGTGTATGCATAAACATATGTAGGACACGTTGGGACAACATCTCTTTGTGAAAATGATGGTAGCAAAATGTCAGTGTTGAAAAACAGGAGTCTTAGTGTTTTTCCCATGCTGAAATCAGATACCAATAAAAAGATGTGACAAAATTTAACAGTACCATCCCCCAAGCAGTTGTTAATTAGTTAGCAGAGTGACTTTAAAGCAAAATAGGTGGGGAAGAGGATTAATATTCTAATATTTATGTTGTCTAATATAGTAGTCATTAACCAGAATGGCTCTTGAGGACTTAAAATGTGACTAGTATGATATGAGATATACTGTAATTTAGTACCCAATGGATTGCAAAGATTTAGTAGGAAAAGGAACTATCTCAATAGTTTTATATACAAAGAATTGTAAATTTATGATATTTTGGATATTTTATATTAAATATAAACATGATTTGTGTGAATTTCATCTATTTCCCTTTATGTACTTTTCAATGTGACTTTGCAAAAAAGTTAAAATTATGTGGGCCATGTATTTATAATAGCACTGGTCTGGAAGAGTTGTGGAACAAGGAGGAACCTTGAAGGATATATTTTTGAGAATAAGTAGTTTCCTTTGGGGGCATCACCAGGTATACTATTTCACACAGGACAGGAAAAAAGTTGAAGAAATATTTGGAGAAGAGACTAGATATAAAGGGAAGGGCCCTCAAGGAATAGTGGGAAAGTTTGGGGGGAACTGAATGAGGTGGATTTCTGTTGAGTAAGGAGATTAACCCAAAACTGAGCTGAGAATTTGGATTTCAATGCTAAGGAGACTCTGGACTTTGTTATAGATTGTTTTAGTTTACCAGGGCTACTATGAGAAATTATAGTAATGGGTTGGTTTTACCAATGGAAATTTATTGTCTGATGACTCTGGAGGCTAGACATCTCAAATCAAGATCTCCACAGGCCACTAACCAAGGCTGTTTATCTTTTTCTTCATCAAACTCCCAGTTTTACTCCCCTCACATCATCATCTCTCTCCCCCATCCTGATTATCTTGAAAGTAATCTTGCAGCTATATGACTGCAGAGAAAAACAATTCAGACAGCAAAACACTTTAAGGGAGGAAAAAGGACAACTTCAAACCCTAATTATTGTAAATAACAATCTTGACCTAACCTTCCCCTCACATCTCCCTCTTACACTGGCCACACATACTGCATAGTTCCTCCTTTCTCCTGACACTAACAGATGCCTAGTACCCTAGTCACCCCTTTAAAGGTAAGTATTCCTTACCAAGTGATTCTAATTGCAATAACCACCTTTGTTGAAACAAACCATTTTAATTTCCAAATTCATTAAATCACTCACCCATCCCAAAGATCAACCCTCTTTACTATCTTACAGTTCTTTTCATCCAACCCACTTCTAGCCCTTAAAAAGCTGATTATCCTTTGGCTCAATGGAATTGAGTTCTACTCTCTCTTCCATGCTAGACCAGCCTCTGAATAAAGTTATCCTTGACTTTTTAGCATTGTTCTGTATGGTGCAGTTCTAGTTTAATATTGGCAAAGACAACAGTGACTTTATATATAGCTACCATGGCAGGGGAGAAAGAGTAGAATGCAATTTAAAGGAATGCAGTAGGTAAGTGGTTGAATTTTATAGTCAGGGCAAGAGTAGTGGAAAATGGCCATTGGGGAATGAATGGGGAGGGAGAGTGGGAGTTAGGTTGATACCTTGGGATAACCGATATCTGGGTGGCTTAGTTCTCTTTGGCTGCTCAAGCAAATAACCATACAATGAGTTGACTTAAAAATGGGAATTTAATAGCTCACAGTTTAAATGTCCAAATCAAAGAGTCATCCATGTGATGCTTTCTTTCCAAAGACTGGCATTCTGGAGCTGACTGCCAGTGATCATTGGTCCTTGGCATATGGAAATTCATATGATGACCTCTCCCTTCTCTTCTGGGTTGTTTGGACCTTCACCTCTTGCTTCCTGAGGTTTTCTTTCTATCTGTCTGACTTTAATTCTGTTTATAGAGAACTCTAGCAATAGGGTTAATGCCCAATCCTGGGCTACATCTTAACTGTAGCCCAGGATTGGGCATTAACCTCATCAAAAGGGACTACTTACAATGGTTCACACCCACAAAGATGGATTAGGTTTAAGAATATGTTATTTTGGTGTACATACAGCTCCAAGCCACCACACTCAATTTTTCCTTTTCTTTCTTTCTTTGTTTTTGTTTTTTTTTTTCAGTCCAAGTTGTTTTTCTCTGAATTCCACAGCTGGAAGATTAGGTGTAAGGTATACAGGGCAGGCAAAGTACAAGTCTGGCAGCTTGGCCAAGACAAAAATTAATTGATTAACAACCCACTTTCTCTCAAAGTCTGTAGCATTCTTTTATTGATTTGCCACAATCCTTTGAGTTCCTTGGCTTGTGTCTCTCTCTTCATCACCTGGATTCTCCTTTTGGCTTCCACTTTTTTTACTCAGTTGTCTTTGTCTCTATGAAGATTTTCTGATCCTACAAGGGTGAGAGTCAAATGGATTAAGGTCCACCCTGATTCGATGTGGCCTCATCTAAATATGTTCTTCAAAAATGCTATTCACAAATTATTCCACACCTTAACTAATAATAACATTTTCAAAGATCTTATTTATATGCTGGTCTTGTACACCCAAAAAAGTAATTAAGACTTGAGCATGTCTTTATGGCAGATGTGATTCAATCTTCAACAGTGCTAAGGTTAAAAAAAAATGAAATATATAAAATTCTTCTGTGTTAGGGAGGGAGCTTGTCATGTGTGACCTGAGAAATTATTGAAAGCTGTTTCTCCATGACAGTAGTTTGGATGTTCGTTGCAATGTATTTGTTTGCTCATTTACAAGCTGCCAACACAAGCAATACACAGTAACAAGCTCAAGAGCACACATCTTCAAATGTGGATGATACCAGAGTCTCCAAAGTCCATTGGCCTGAAAGCTGACATGATGCAAATGGGTGTCTTTAAAGAGAAATCTCAGGAGCTGATCTGATGCAGTGCTAGTGGGGGAAGAAGGTAAGGTCTGAAGCCTAAGGTGGTAGGCACTGGTCATGGTGTAACAGTGGAGGCAGCAGCAGTCATTGCAGACAGCATTGGTATGGGATCTGGGAGTCAGAGTGAATGAAGTGGCATCTGCTCTAGGCTTTTATGCCTCATATATTTTTAAACTTTTTTTATTGTAAAATTTAACATATATACAGGACAAAGAAAGAAGCAGTGATTTTCAAAGCACACTGCAACTAATAGATACATAACAGATACCGGAATTTGTCATGTGCTACCATTCCACCATCTTGGATTTTCCTTCCTAGCTGCTCCAAAACACTGGATGTAAGAAGGAGTATTAATACAGTGATTCAGTAGTCATACTCATTCGTTAAATCATATTTTCTCTGTTATACCTCCTCTTTCTCCTCTGATTCCTCTTCCAATCTATAGGGATCTTTAGACAATGTCCATTCTGACTTTTTCATGTTGAGAAGATGTGTCAACACTAAAGGATACGAGAATGCAAACAATCGATAATCTTGGAAAAGCTGATTCCTCTGAGTTGAGGATTAATTTGACCTAGGAACTCTCCAGGAATTATAGGTTTCAGGAAAGCAAACTTAGCACATAAAACATTTACAGAGTCTCAGTTCCAGCCCTAGGTGTTCTTAAGAGTCAGCAGGAATGATATTTGTTGGGGCTTAGCAAACCATGGCAATTAGAACTATCTAACTGAAGCTTTTATATGAGTGGCCTCCAGAACAGTCTCTTGACTCTATTTGATCTCTCTTGGCCACTGATGCCTTATTTTATTGCACTTCCTTCCCCTCTTTTGGTCCAGAAGGCATTGTTGATTCCACAGTGTCAAGACCAGACTCATCCCCATGTCTCACTCCACATTGTCAGGGAGAATTTGACCTCTGAATGTCAGGTCCCACAAAGAGGAAAGAGTAATGATATTCCTTACAGAATTGGGCTTAGAGATAGAGAGGCCACATCTAAGCAACAAAAGTGGTCTTCTGGATGCAACTCTTAGGCCTTGTTATGGGTAATCTTAGCCTCTCCCCTAAAGAAATGAGTTTCATAAGAGCAAGACTCAAAGTCAAGGGGTTGGACTATTTTCTTGGGAATCCCCAATGGTTGAGAGGGTTTCTGGGGTTTCCCAGATTGAAAAGTTTAATATTTCCATATATTTATACAATTTCCCCCACTATGTCTCTCAAGGGAGTCTACCAATACTTTTTAATTATCAGCCCACCACAGTCTGAGAATTATTTTATATTACAGTAAACTATACAGAATTACAAGGCCTCATTCCTATTCTGGACTCCAAGAGTTTGGGTTGTTTAAATGAGTTATCTGGACAGGTTGATATAGATTAAATGTTACTGAAAATTTAGATTCTAGACCTAATAAAATTCTGCCTTTGGTCACATATAGTAGGTAATGGTCTAGAGTATATACAATATCATCTATTACCCTGTATTCTGATTGACCATGGACTCAGTCAGATTGGCTTTGTTTTTAACTGAAATTGAGGGCTGATCTCTTTTTCAGTTACTTGAACTGTTATTATATGCTAACTTTCAGGACTGTAGCACTCCATTTCTAGGTCTTAGGTATCACAGAGTTACTCAAAGTTCCAGAGAAATACCATCTGACACACATACAGCTCAGTGTGTCTTTACAACTTCAGACTAAGTATGGCTGCTATAAGGGTTGACAATTTAGGCCCAAATTTTCTTATAAGTGGTTTCTGACAGAGAAATTATCATATCTGTTCTGTTGTTTCTGAACTGATTTTGTATGTCACTTTGTCCCCAAGGTTTATTCGATTCATTGCATGCCTCTCAAAGTCCTTCCTTTTTGTAGATGCACCATATCCCATCATATAAATGTATTGCAGTTTGCCATTCTGCTTCTCAGCCATTGTACCCTTGGCAACATGCAACTATTAGGCATCTGGGATAATGTCCAAAATAAATAAACTATGTCTTACAGTATTCTCACTTGTTTGTACAGTCAGCAGGACTCTCAACTTTAGACAAACTTCATTGGTCCATAGTCACAAAGAACTGACTTACATAGCATCACTAGCTATGAAGTCAAGTCTACCCCTTACCACTTGTCTCTACCTCCCCAATCATTTGCCCCTGGTATTGTTGTGGTACTGTTGATATTTTCCTGCTAACTGTTGGCCATAGCATGCATTTTAGTTTTCCCCCATACCCCTCTACTACTGTCACTTTGTCCACTCTCAAAATTTTGAAATAGTCCACGTGAAAACTTATTTATAATTGTAGATTTAATCAGGGGATACACAGCACTATACATCCCCTTTTAATCATATTCACCTTTAATATGTAATGCTACTATAATCCTGCTAATATAATTAGCTACCATCACTTCTATCTGTTCCCCTGCATTTAGGTTCAACCTCATTGTTTAACCTTTCCTTCAGCTTTTGTGTACCTGTAGTTCTCCTATACTCTACTGTGTAATCACTGAGATTACCCATACCAGAATCATAGTGGCAAAATCGTACAGTATTTGTCTTTTTGTGTCTGATTTATTTCACTCAGCATTATGTCCTCAAGGTTCATCTATGTTGTCACATGTTTCATGATCTCATTTTGTCTTACTGCTGCATAATATAGTCCATCGAATGTATTTACCACATTTTGTTTATCCATTCATTATTTGAAGGGCACTTAGATTGTTTCCATCTCTTGGCAATTGTGAACAGTGCCACTATGAACATAAGAATGAAAATATCTATTTGTGTCACTGTTTACAGCTCTTCTGGGCATATACCAAGTATTGTTATTGCCAGGACATAGGGCCATTCAATATTTATTTTCCTGGGGAATCACTAAACTGTTTTCCAGAGTGGCTGCACTATTTATTATACATTCCCACCAACGGTGAATAAAAGTTCCAATCTCTCCAAATTTGTAGTTTTCTGCTTGTTTGAAACCAGCCATTCTTGTAGGTGTGAGGTGATATCTCATTGTCATCTTGATTTGTATTCCTGTATAGCTAATAAAAATGAGCACTTCTTCATGTGCTTTCTAGCCATCTATATTGGTTCTTCAGAAATATGCCTATTTGTATCCTCTGCCCATTTTATAATTGGGTAGTTTATTCTTTTGTTGTGAGCTACATAATTTCTTAATGTGCACAGGATATCAAGACTTTATCTGACATTGGTTTTCAAATATTTTCCCCCATTTAGTTGGCTGCTTCTTCATGTTTTTGACAAGTTTTTGAGGCACAGATGCTCATGATTTTAAGGAGTTCCCATTTGTCTATTTTTTCTTTAGCTGTTTGTGCTTTACGTGGAACGTTTAAGAAGCTACCTCCTATTACTAGACCTTGAAGATGTTTTCCTGGATTTTCTTCTAGAAATTTTATGAACTGGCTCTTATCTTTAAGTCTTTAATCCATTTTGAATTAGTTTTTGTATAGGGTGAAAGGTAGGGGTCCTCTTTCATTCATTTGGCTATTGATATCTACTTCTCCCATATCCGTTTATTGAAAAGATTATTCTGTCCCAGTTCAGTGAATTTGGGGGCCTTATCCAAGATTAATTGCCAGTAGATTTGGTGGTCTAACTCTGCACTTTCAATTTGCTTCCATTGGTCAATACTTCTATCTTTTTTTGCCAGTACCATGCTATTTGAATACTGTGGCTTTCCTCCCACTTCACTCTTCTTTTTTAATTTATCTTTTATTACTCAGGATCTTTTTTCCCTTCCAAATACATTTGATAACTAGCTTTTTAAGGTCTTCAAAGTAGGTTGTTGGGATTTTTATTGGTATTTGAATTGAATCTGTAAATAATTTGGTTAGAATTGAAACTTTTACGTCATTAAATCTTCCTATCCATGAACATGGAATGCCTTTCTATCTATTTAGATCATTTTTTATTTCTCTTATCAATGTTTTGTTGTTTTCCAGTACAAGTCCTTGGCATCCCTGGTTAAACTCATTCCTATAAACCTAATTCTTTTGGTCACAGTTTGAATGGGATTCTTTTCCTTAATTGTCTCCTCAAATAGATCATTGCTTCTGTATAGAAACATTACTGATTTTTGTCCATTAATCTTGTACCCTGTCATTTAGCTGAATTTGTTCAGGTCAAGTAACTTTTTCATATATTTCTCAGGGTTTTTTAAGTATAGGTTCATGTCATCTGCAAATAGTGAAAGCTTTATTTCTTCCTTTCTGATTTGGATGGCTTTTATTTATTTCTCCTATTTAACCACTAGGATTTCTAGTACAATGTTAAATAATACTTGTGACAATGGACATCCTTGTGTCATTCCTGATCTTAGGAGGAATGCTCTTAGTCTCCCACCATTAAGTATGATGCATATACCATTATGGATATTTTGCATACACCATTTATGATATTGAGGAAGTTTCTGTCAATTCCTACCTTTTGAAGTATATTGTTCAGTGAAGGATGCTGAATTTTGTCTAATGTTTTTTCAATGTGATCATGTGATTTTTTCCCTTCCTATCTGGTAATATGTTGTATTACATTGATTGATTTTCTTTGTTGAACCAACCTTGCATTTCTGGTATAACGTTACTTGGTCATGATGTATAAAGCTTTCAGTGTGCTGTTGGATTTGATTTGCTTGTATTTTGTTGAGAATTCTTGGCCTATATTCATTAGGAAAATTGGTTTGTAACTTCCCTTTCTTGTAACATCTTTATCCAGTTTGAGTATAAGAGTGAGGTTAGCTTCATAAAATGAGAGTTTGAAAAGGATTAGTGTTAGCTCTTTTTTGGAATGTTTGATAAAATGCTCCTGTGAAGCATCTGGTCCTGGGCTTTTCTTTGTGGGAATATTTTTGATGACTGATTGAATCTCTTTACCTGCAGTTGGTTTGTTGAGATCTCCTTTTGCTTCTTGAGTGAGTATAAGTAGTTCATTTGTTTCTAGGAATTTGTTCATTTCATCTAATTTGTGTAATTTGTTGGTATGTAGTTATTCATAGTATTCTCTTATGATTTTTAAAATTTCTTCTGAATCCTAGTTAATACCCCCCCCCATTTTGTTTATTTGCGTTCTCTCTCTTTTTTTCTTTGTTGGTCTAGCTAAGGGCCCTTCAATTTTATTAATTTTCTCAATCAACTTTAGGCTTTGTTGACATTTTCTATTGTTTTACTCTTTCCCACTTTGCTTGTTCCTGCTTTATTCTTTGTTATTTTTCTTTTATTTGTTTTAGGGTTTGTTTGCTCTTCTTTATCCAAATTCTCCAATGAGTAGTTAAATCCTTAATTTTTGTTCATTATTGTTTTTGAATATAAGCATTTAGGGCAATCAGATTCCCTCTCAGTAGTGCCTTTGCTGCATCTCATAAGTTATGATATGCTTTATTCCCTTTATCATTAGTTTCTGGATATTTACTGATTTCTCCAGCAATTTCTTCTTTGACCCCCTGATTATTTAATAGTGTGTTGTTTAATCTCCATATATTTGTGAGAGCTGTGGTTCTTTGGTGATTATTAATTCCCAGCTTCATTCCAACATGGTCAGAGAAGGTGCTTTGGAGTATTTCAATCTTATTAAATTTACAAAGACTCACATTTCACTCTAGCATATGATCTACCTTGGAGAATATCCCATGTGCATTAAAGAGAAATGTATATTCTAGTGTTTCGGAGTGTAATGGTATACCTATGTCTATTAGGCCTATATATTTTTTATCACAATATCTGTTTTCTATTTCCATGCTTGTCCTCTGCCTCATTGTTCTATCTATAGTGGAGAGTTATGTTTTGAAGTCTCCAGCTATTATTGCTTAAACAACTATGGCTCCCTTCAGTTTTGCCAATGTTTGCCTCATGTATTTTGAAGCTACTTAATTGAGAGCAAAAAAATTATGATTTTTCTTTCCTGTTGGTAAATTGTCACTTCTATTAATATGTAGTGTTTTTCTGTGTCTCTTATGTTGTCTTTATATTTAAAGTCTATTTTATCAGATATTAGTATAGCTACTCCTGCTTTCTTTCAGTTATAATTTGTGTAAAATATCTTTCTCCATCCTTTCACTTTCAATCTACTTATAACCTTGTGTCTAAGACACATCTCTTATAAACAGAATATAGATGGATTATATATTTTAATCCATTCTATCAAGTTTTTCATTTAATTGGTGAGTTTATTCTATTAACATTCAAAATTATTACTGTAATGGCAGTTCTTGAATTTACCAACTTATCCTTTAGTTTTTATTTGTCAGATCTGTATATTCTTTTCCTCCTTTCTGCTTTTATCCTTTAAGTTACTATTACTGGTACTCTTAATTATTTACCCTTCTCCAGACCACCCTCCTGCCTTTTTTTTTTCAGTTGACAGAACTCCCTTTAGTATTTGTTGTCGGGCAGGTCTCTTATTGACTAGTTCTCTCAATCTTTCTTTCCCTTTGAAGGTTTTAATCTCTCCCTCAACTGTGAAGGACAACTTGATTGAATAAAGAATTCTTGGCTGGGAGACTTTCTCATTCAGGATCTGAAATATGTCATACAACTGCCTGTTTGCTTCAATGGTGCCTCTTGAGTAGTCCAAATTGTCTTCTTTGTTTTCCCTTGAATGTATTAGATTGCTTTCCTCATGCTGCTTTCAGGACTTTCTGTTTCTCTTCAACATTTGAAAGTTTGTTTAGTACACGTGTTGGAATAGGCTTATTTAGGTTTATTCTATTTGCCATTTGTTGGGCCTCTTTTAATTGCATATTTATGTCTTTTATAAAGTTTGGGAGGTTTTCCCTGATTATACCTTCAACTAACTTTCCCAGTCCTTTACTCTTCTCTTTTTCTTCTGGGGTACCAATGATTCTTGTATTTATGTGCCTCTTATTGTCTGTCATGTCCTTAAGAATAAGTTCCATCTTCCATCTTTCTTGATATTTATTAATTTGTGCACTCTAGTTCAATTTTTCTGTCTTCTACCTTACTCTTCCTTCTGATTCTTTGAATCTTCTATTGTACATCTCTTGTATTTTGTAATTTGGTCTACTGTATCTTTCATCTCTGTGAGATCTACCATTTTTTTTCTTTTAATCTTTGGAATTCTTTTTTATGCTCTTCTGGGGTCTTCTTGATATGATTTATTTCTTTATAAGCATTCTTGAGTAGTGTTTCCATATTCTTGTGTCCCCTCTGGAGTTTTGATTTTGTCATTAGGGTGGGCATTTCTGTTTGGTTCTTCACGTCCTTGGTAATTTTCTGTTGTGTTCAAGGTATTTGATTATCTTAGTAAGGTTATTTTGCAAGTTGGTTCCCTTTACTCTTCTAAAGTTTTGTATTTACTTGGTTTTGTATTGGGGGGTCTCCTTTTGCACTTGGTTTGTCAATAATTCCTCACCAAATCAAGGCCCAGATCTCATGTAAGGAGTACAGTTCTACTCAGGGTCTATTAAAGGCTACTCAGGGGTGGACAGGTATTTCAGTAGCAGAATGCACACCCACCAAGTGGAAGACCTGGGCTCATTTCCTAGCTCATGCACCCCCCAAATATTAAATAAATAAAATATTAAATAAATTAATTAAATTAAATTAATTAAAAATATGAAAAAAACCCACACTTCAAGAATAGTAAATCTCAAAGTCAGAAGGAGAATCCACAATATATGTTGGGAATATACTCAGACTGGTGTCCATAGAAGGGAGAGAAAATAATTTAAAATATAATAACAAAATTAAAAAGGAAATAAAAAATTAAAAATGGTAAAAAATAAATACATGAAACTATATATAAATAAAAAAATAAATAATAACAATGACAATAATATTATTCATAAAATATACATATATCTTTAAAAGCAGAGAAAAAAATTTAAAAAAAGAATACACATCTAGGCAAATAGGTAATCCGCCAGCCTGCACTTACCACTTCTGACCAGCAGGTGGTGGTCCTGAGCAACTCCTCCCCTCAGGCCCAACCCTCCTGAATATGAATCAGAGGTTGGCTAGAAAGGCATGTGCGGCGGGGGACTGCTCCTGGCCTGCAGTGGTGGGACATCTGGTCCGTGTGTGGGATGGGGGAGATGACAGTGGCACCTGGATGGGCATAGCTGACCCACACAGTGCCCGGCACCCAGAGAATCTGTCACACATCATGCCTGACAGGCCAGCTATTTGTGGCACCTGGCCAGGTAATCATTCCTGTTACCCGGAGACCTGGATTTTCACGGTATATGGTCAGCCCCTCGGCTAGGCTCCCAATGGGTGTTGATGGCTGAGGAGCCACCCGGCGTGGCACCCCTGGGACGGCAATCCCAGTCATTCTTTCCCCACCCCTATCTTGTCCCACGGAGAAGGGTTTAACGCAATTCATTCTACTCTGCCATCTTCCCAGAAGTCCTTGCTTCATATAATTTTATATATTTTGACTCATGCAGGAAGTGTCCCTCTGACAGGTTATCAAACAAGTCCGTATCTCCGCATGAATGTCTTGTGATTGCTTATTACACGAACATGTCTTTTGTCAATTTGGGCATATTTTAATCATAGTCAACATCTTACAATATTTTTGGATTTAGATCATTAATATTCTCTTGGTGTTAAGAAAAATGCTTTGAGAAGGTTTTTTTTTTTCATAACTCGGAGTATGGATTTTAGCAACTGGCCTGTCTACTTTGACAGGGAGCTGCTAGAGTGGAATTCACTTTAAAATAGCAGTTTCTTTCCCTCAGGTTTTTAACGCCACCATGTTTGTTAAGGAAAAGTTTGTTGCACATATTTTTCTAAAATGTTTATCTTTATATTAAAGGTGTAATTTATTGTTGTCTCAATAGCTGTCTCCTCTTTAGGAAGACAAGATTTAACATTAAGAACAAAAAATGCAACAAGGAAAAGATTTTATATTTCCTCATCTTAATAATTACAATTCGTTAAAGTACATGCTTCTTCATCTTTCAGGTGAACAATTCACAAATGAATTTTTCAGCAAGTTTACATAATTAAGGATATATTATATTTTTCAATATATATAGTTTTCTTTTTCTCTGTAGTAAAGATATATATTTTTTTTTCCTTTAATTCGTACACATATCTTCTATGCTTGTTCTTAAATGGTGTTTTTGTTGCATGTAATGCAAATGAGAATAGAAATATTGTCTAAATAAATATTTTAAATGGATAACATTAGCTATAGGAAGTCTACTCGGTTTTTCTAAATATACTGTCTACATAAAAAATAGACCTCACAATTCATGCAAAGAGCTACAAAGGCACATTGTAAGCTACAGGCATGGGAAGAATTTACTGCCATTTTGCCACTTACCAAATTACAAACTTGCTTTGCAATTTTAATAAGTTTGTAACAGATTTGTGATAGGTTTTTCTGCATTTTCCTTATGTAAATAATACTGGCCTATAAAACCAATAATGTATATATATATTCTATACTCCATTGACATGATTTTGTATTTATTTTCATTCTCTTAATGCATTTGTCTTAAGATAATGTTAATAATGATAACAGAAAGTAATGACTTCATTAAAACTTTATATAAATGTATACTGAGAGTATTTCATTTCATAAGAAGTGATTGATTTTTTTCATATTTCCCTTTATGACAGAGTTGAATTATTAAGAAAAAGGAAATACATTCCTACAGGTCAACAAAAAATTTTCTAAAAAATTCTTTCTAAAAAGTCAATCACTATATATTTTTCTTATTTAGTTAAATGTTTATTATTTTAGTATATTGCTTTTTCTGTCACCTGAAAGAAAAATTCATTCTATAAATATAGAACAGTTTGATTAAATCACATTTGTAAATTCATAAATTATGGTGTGCTATCTTAAAACCTAGTACAATCATTGTCTTAAAGATGAAGACCAAAATATAACATTGTTGATTCTTTTTAAAACTATATATTCATGTAAAAATTCCTGTCCTCAGCTTAAGGAAATTTCATCATAATAGTGTGCTCTTTTCAGCCCAATTTCTCTTTTTAAAAATGCATAAGCTCATATATCATATGAAGGATTCATAATAACCATGAAATTTCATAATTGTAATAAATGGAAAGGGACGCCAGAATGAAAGATTAACAATGAAATTGGTTGTTCAGTCCATCTTTCATTTCATTAAGGATGCTACTTTAATGAAAAAATATAAATATACATTTCCAAAAAAAGTTGATATGTTTTAATTTGATTTATTAGAAAGACATTTTCAAGTTACTATGTAAAGAAGTTGCTGATATTGTTTCACAAGCTGAACAAGTAGTACACTACAATAAACTGGTATTTCTTGAATACCATGGAAAATATCATGACTGTACCAGCATTATTGTATTGTACATGATTTAAGATTAAAGAATTCCCAACCCCAAAGTTGTGGGTACCTATAGGATTATCCCTAAACTAACCAGACTCTATCCCCAAGCCAAATTCTGCTATGCTACTTAGGGTCGTGGGCCAATAACTTACATGAGATCACAAGAGCTTTGGCAATCAAGATCTTATGAAATTCTATTTTATTTTAGGTTTAATTTGTAGAAGAAGCTGTGGAGGAACCAAGGTACAACAATTTATCGGTGTATTTCCAATACATAACCTCATTCAAAGATTTTGATTGAATAAACTATTGTGGAATTATAAGAGATATATATAGCAAATATAAAGAAAGGTGATTAACTTATGAATTAAAATTAGATGCATTATTTTCTATAAAGGAGTTACAGAATGTTTGCATACATTTAATATTAAAGATATTACAACTATTGCAACTATTTTACATGTACTTATTGCTTTTCTATTGACATGTTAATAGATCCCATAAAGCAATTATTGGTACTTGTTCCCCATAAAATGAGTGGGTGTGGCTCCTAAGACTGCGGAGCTCCTTTATAAACTCATGATATTTTATATCGTGGTAGTAACTCTTTGATGGGCATAGTCATGGTTCACAGGATTTATGGGTAATCTATATCAGTGTGGGATCTTGGACTTTATAACTCCTGCTGATATTATAACATCTGTATAGCTTGTACCAACCACTCTACTTTATTTATATAGTCAAAACAGTCATTGCTAATTCCACAAGAGTTATTTAAGATGGTTATACTACTTTATGCCTTAGAAGTTACACATTTAATGACAGTTAATTCTTATATATACCCAAAATATGTAAAGAATATCTAATTCTGTTAGTTTTTTTTTCCTCTGCCTTTTGGTGGTTTGTATGATGAAGGTACATTGGATAAATATTAGAAATTTTAACTTTCATCTGTAATATTTTGCATGTGTTTTAAATTAGAGAACAAAACATAACGATACATGGTATATTCTGGTACACATATGTGTCTTGTTTTAGATGGATTTTAGTGGCAAGTGTATTAGTTTGCAAGCTGCTGGAATGTGCTATACCAGAGCAGGAATGGCTTTAAAAAGAGGAATTTGATAAGTTACAAGTTTATACTTCTATGCCTATAAAAACTAAACTAGGGCACCCAAGGAAAGATAACTTAATTTAAGGAAGGTCAATGGGTCAGGAAAACCTCTGTCAGCTGGGTAGTCATGTGGCTGGCATCAGCCAGTCTCTTGTTCCTGGGCTCCATTGCTTTCAGTCTCTGTTCCTGTTGGGGTTCCTCACTTTTCTTCTTTGGGGCTGGCTTTCATTTCTTGGCTTCCCTTGGCTCTTTTCAGGTTCTGGCTTGCTTAACATCTCATGGAGATGTCTGCTTGGCTTCAAGCATCTCCAAACATCCATGTCTTTGTTCTCCAGTGCCTGCATCTGTGTCAGCTCTGCTGGGAAGTTTCTGTCAGCTCTGTCATTTCCTATCACTCCTGTGATTTCTGTCTCTCTCCAAAATGTTTCCTCTTTTAAGGAATCCCACTAAATTAATCAAAATGCACCTGGAATGGGTGAAGTCATATCTCCATCTAATCAAAGGCCACACCCACAATCGGACGCGCCACATCTCTGTGGAAATAATCTCATCCAAGATTTCCAACCTACATTATTGAATCAGAATTACAAGAAACAGCTGTTTACACAAGATTGAATCAGGATTAAAACATGGCTTTTCTGGTGTACATAATATTTTCAAATCAGAACAGCAAGTGTGACCAAACTGTTGACATTTTGCCTCCAAATATTTTATTCCATTTACTTTTTGCAGACATATAATAGAGACATTAAAATATTAATTAACTGTCATTTTTAATCTTCAGCAAAAGTTCAATTCCTATTTTTGTACTTTCGGGAAGCACGGTTTCTGGAAAATGAATTAAAAAATGGTTTTGTAATTGCTCAGACATTTAACTTTATACAGCACTGTTTGTGAGGCAACAGTATTAAGTCCATGTGAACCTGGAAAGCAGAAATTCTCAATAGTCTGAGCACATTGATATGTGGTCATAAGGTAAGAATTATATTTATTAGATCTTCTTTTTATATTATCAGTTCTAAAATTCACAGTGTTCTAATTGATACTGTCAAATTACATGAATAATTATCTAAACAACAATCAAAATTTTTTCATGGAGAAGTCAAGTACATACACACAAAATTAACATAATCATTCAGTACAAAAAAATACTACATTTTGCTTAAAAATAAATTACTTTTAAAAAAATTTCTATTTATTTGTTTATTTGTTTTATATGTGCAGGCACTGGGAAGCGAATCCGGCAGGTGAGAATTCTGCTTGCTCAGCCACCATCACACGACCCTAATTACTTTTTATTCATGGGAAAAAATTTTTCAAAAGCTATTTCACAAACATGGGCAAGATGTCTTATGTCATCTAAGAAGAAACTTAAACTATACAGTATGAGTAATTGTATTTATAAATAATGTATGTTTATGCCTTCATAAATTTCTTGTGCATATTTATAATTTTAACATTTATAATCAGTGAAGAATTACATAATCACATCTATCTATAGAGTCATATATGTATTTCTGATGTTTCATGCATTGAAATTCTTTAATTTCTATTTCTTTAAAAAAAATTATTTTGTTGAGCTCTTCTTAATTTCAGTTTGTTGTTTCATACTTGAAATAAATATTTGGTTCCTAAGTATTATTGTTGATAATTTCATCAGATAATTATTAAAAGCTTTGATTTAATCATATACTGTAATTCAGGAAAATGTTGCCTCATTCTCACTTTATCTTAAAAATTCTGTAATTTTTGTTTTGATTTCAAGTTATATGATAATCATTGAAAGACAATTACACAGGAAGTAAATTAAAATTCTATTAAGCATAAATTCTAATTTTTATTCCCAGTGATATTTTTAGTATTTTCTAACCAAAAGTAAGAGTATATTTTATGAAAAAGAGACATATGTAAAATAAAATGCACTCAAAATCAAAGAACAGGATCTGGGGAATAAAGACTTCATTAGAATGAATGAGTACAATACTGCTTTCCAGAAAGTTATCTATAAAATTGCATGAGATTTCTCCTGAAGAAAGAATAATCTGAAGACATGAAAGAAAAAATAATTGAAGATGTTATCATATCACCTATCTAATATGAATTCCCTGAAATAAAATAGATAAAATTAAAAACAACGTAAAACTGAAACATTAGAGTTGGAGAAAAAGTTCTTGTCCAGGTCAAAATTTGTATTGCAGAAGTCATAAAAAAAAACAAAGCAAAATGATAACAAGTGAAGTATATACATTTTTAAAATATGTTCTAGCAAAAATGAATGATTTACAAGAATTAAGTATAAAGCAAAGCATAGAGAGAAATAATAAGAATGTAAAATGATGCAGCCAAAGTGGAAAACAACATGTAGTTGCTCGAAAAGTTAAATATAGAAATATGACATTTCCACTCGTAGGAATTGAAAACAGTCTCAAAGAATGTGAAAACAAGGTCTTAGAGAAACTGAAAAAAAAGAGTTTCAAAAAGATAGTAATACATCTAAGTTCATAGGAACATTATTCACAGAGGCAGAAGGTGGAAACAATCCAAGTGTCTATCAACAAATAAATGAATAAACAAAATGTGATATATATGCACAATGAAGTATGGATGCACCTTGAAAACATCATGTGGAGCAAAATAAACAAGGTACATAAGGAAAAAATATTGTATGATGTCACTTATATGAGATATTTAAAAAGAACAAATTTTCAAAGACAAAGTAAATAAGAAGTAACCTGGAGATTGGCAAAAGGAGGAAGAAGGAGTTTTACTTGGAAGGTATAGAGTATTTGTAAATAAAAATTAATAAATCAAGAAAACCAGTAAATGAATAGTAAACAAACACAAATGTCAAAAAAAGTATAATTAATTTCATAACAGTTATATTTCCCTGTAGGGGGAAGAGCAATTAAATCACAGATTACAGTGGCTTCTAAACAACCCACTCTAAAACTTTAAAGACTTTCTATTGCTCTGAGAATAAAATGCCATCTCATCATATCCTATGGAACCCTATGTACCCTGCCCTCATTTGCTTTTCTAAATATATCAAAGATTACTCAGGTTCTCATTCATTATTGTAGACACACTGATTTCTCAGCACACTAGTGATTTCAAGACTTAAAACTCTCAGCACACTGTCCCATCTACCTGAGATGAGTTACTCTTTGCTCTACCTGTTTCTGCCCTTACATCCTTCAAGGCTGAGATTAAGTACCGAACCAGCTCCCTTTTCATTTGACAGACCGTTTCAGAACCTCCTTTGTTAACTTTATAAGATATTACTGAATGTAATTATACATTGGTTTATTGATTTTTATCTCTACTTTGAACTTGATTGCCTGTTTATTTTCCTGGCCACGGAACACAAAACTCAGTAAAGTCCAAGAGGCCAAGAATCATATCTGGCTGGTTTACTAAATCATACTTGGGCCTACAAGAATGTGTTAAAACGTGGAGGTTCTCAGTAATTACCTGGAGAAGACAGGAGAATGAGGAGTTAATTGCAGTCTAAATAAAAATTAATAGCCTGAATTAAGAGACAGACAGTGAAAATGGAGAGAAAAGAATGTAATAAAATGTAGTTTGGAGGTAAAATCTTCAGATATATTGTCATATTTGTGAAATTAGATGAAATGACTACGTGCATTAGCTTTGTCAGGGGAAGCCCTTTTCTAAGAAGTGACAGGGACTTTCCAGAAGTTAAAAATAAAATTGTGGTTCTCCAAGAAAATGTAATATACTCTGCAAAAGTTGCAGTTTAAAGAAACATTTAAAATAAAATAAGCTAGTTTTGGCCAGTAGAAATAGCCTGTTAAAAATAGACAAATATGCTATAATAACCAACTTATGATCATTTCCTGCTAAATGTTGCACCCCAGAAAAGATATGTTCTCTTTCCTAATCTAATCTTGTTAAGGTGGAAATTTTGGATTGTTACCATGGAGAGGTGACACACATAATCGTGGATGTGACCTTTCGATTAGATGGAAGTGTGACTGCTCATTCAAGGTGGGTTGTGATTAGTTTACCAGAGTCCTTTAAAAGAGGAAACATTTTTGGTGAAAGCTCAGAGCTGACAGAGACAGACATTTGACATGCTTAAAGTACCAACAAGAGAGAGACCAGATGCCTAAACATTGTCATTAGGAGATACAGAGACCAATAGACGCAGCTATGTGCCTTCCCATGAGATGCTAAGCAAGCCATAAACCAGAGTTTTGTACCAGAGGAACTTAGAGAGATGGTTAGAGGAGAAACCACTGGCATCAGAAGCTGGAAACAACAGAACCAGCAACAAGGGCTGGTAGATGCCAGCCACATGCCTTCCCATTGACAGACATCAGCCTTCCTTAAGTCAAGGTATCTATCCCTGAATGCCTTAGTTTGAACATTTCTATGGCCTTAGAACTGTAAACTTGTAAATTTTACATTAAATTAATGTAAAATGTAATGTAAATTAATAAATTCCCTTTTAAAAAGCCATTCCATTTCTAGTATATTGCATTCCAGCAGTATTAACAAACTAAAACACTTGGTTTCTTTGAACATATAGTAGGGATCAAAAAGGAATTATTCATTTTTGTACTTTTTTTCAGTACATGTTTAAAATACAGTATTGTAACTTCAAAAATTACATAAACTGAAAGAAAAAATAAATTATTCATAATCTAAATTTGAAGTGAAATCTAATGTGTGTGTGTGTGTGTATCCATGATAAAACACAATATAGTGAATGAAGCAAATAGATTAAATTTTAAACCCAACAGGAAATTTTTTATGGATATTATCAATTGCCTCACTATATTAAATTATATTTATCTAGATTTTTGCCAGCATAAGACTATCTCCAGATATTTCTAGTTCATTTTTAATTTATTAGTATGATTTCCATATGTGAATAATGGTACCTTAGATAAGGTTTGCATTTGGTTGCAAATAATAATTAATTAAGATATACTTACTAACTTTTTTAAAAATCTAAAATAGCTCAACATCATTTGAATATTTCCAACTGCTAAAATCTAAGTGATACTAAACTCTAGTCTACTTATTGCAAATATGTTGCTGAGTTTGATTTTTTACTTCTTTCTTTTTTCTTAGGTGGATGGTATTGATAGTACGTAAAAAACAGAAAATATATTTTTATGGATAATTTGTTGATGTTATTCTAAACTTCTGAAAATGTAAAAAAGCACAGTTTCATCTAAAGCATCTGTTTTCATTTTTGTGCCCTACTACATGCATATTCTTTAAAACTTCTGTTATATAAGATGAATTATTTTATATTTTAAAACTTTTCTTTATGTTATACTTATTCAGTTATATTATTTTATTGTTTATGTGGAAATGTAATTCATTTCTGGAAATCATTTTACACTTACATATTTTAATGAATAATTGCAGCTCAGTTAACTTTATATTTAATTTAATGTAAAACAAATTCATAAGTATGTAATGTAGTTTGCATGACTTTATATCTATATTTGTCACAGAGAACTAAATCAAATGTCAAATATCCTGATGAATAATTGCGGCAAGAGTCTACAACCACGTCAGATTTTTCGGTGTAAAAAGAGAGTTTTCAGGCAGTCATCTGTGGCTCCAGGACAGAGTTCTCACCTGTCGTGCTGGAGAACCAGGTTCATTTCCCAGAGTCTGCCCATGTCAAAAATAAATAAGTAAATAAATAAAAAGAGGATTTTCTTTTTTTGCTATTGAGTGATTGTCTGATTGCATGAGAGTGGTATTCTTGACCATCTTTAAAGTTTCCTTTTCTGACTAGATTTGTAGCAGTCCTCATGAATGTACAAGAAACAGTTTATAATTAAGAAAGAGGTAAAGCTAGGGCAAAAAATAAAAGTTGTCAAGATAATATTAAATGACAGGTGCAAGGCAGAAAGGATGCCTATTTTTATATCATTCTGGATGATTTAAGTTGCAAACAAGAAAAAAATAACTTAGTCAAAAAGAAAAGGCTTGCTTTTAACCCACTTAATTGAAAAAACCTCAAGGTTGCATATACTGCAAGTGTTGCCTAATCAAGAATAAATCACATTTTTTGTGATTCTCTTGTGATGACAACTTTCCTTGTGCTGGCTTCATCCTCTGAGTGACTAATGCAGTTTCTTGCATCATATTGGTCTAACACACTTTTTAAAGAACAAGAAAGACAATTTGTGCTGCAATGTTCTGCCTGCCACATAGATTTTTACTCTTGAGACCAATTTTGCAGATTGGGTAATACTTCCTAATCTAATGATAGGTTAAAGGAAGTACAATGGAACCAATCACTGTTGGCTTCCAGTTTAGTCCAGTGGTTTTTCAATGCTGGCAGCATAATAAAACCATGTGCAGATATTAAAAATATACATATTGTTAATGGTATCTCCTCCTAGACCTACTAAATCAATCTTAGGAGGCATTTTATTATTTGGAAATTTATATTAAAATTATACTAAGCCTGGGTATTTTTTAAAAATCTTTACAAATTGTTCCAATGCTCTTTATTTATTAAAGTCTTGCTCTTATTCCCTTAAGAATGTTGACATATAAAATTTTTCTCTTTCAATATAATATATAAGGTGAAAGAGAATTTATTATTGGGTTGCTAGTCTGAGAAAAGAAAAATGCTAGATCAGTATAAAAAGTTTGATAAGAAACAAAATATCCTGTCACGTCAAAAAGTATGTTTTGCTTTGTGTGCTTTTCCTATGTTCCCTAGCTGGTGATATTGTTGTAAAATTTTCCAAGATCTAAAAATGGCCTTGAATTTCTTCTGCTTCAGTTGCAAGTCTATTAATAGGATGGGCAGAGAATTGTAATGCTTTGATGCTTTCAACTGATGGAGGGGAATAGAAGGACCACTTACTTTCAAAGTGGCATTGAAGTAAAATTATCTCCACTAGATATCCAGAATTGGAGTAAAGTAAAATAGGCTTTACTTTTCTCTTCAGGTTTGAGGAAGATGCACATACATTATTTTTTTATTATTTCCACAATATCTGAGCAATTTAAAATTTTGAAGCAATTTAGTTGCTTTATTCTTAAAGTAAGAATGAAGAATGGCATGACAGTATAGCTAACACTTATATTCAAGCATGGATCACAGTTTGTATGTGTGTGTGTGTGTGTGTGTGTGTGTGTGAGGCTGTTACATCGTGGTCCAATAATATTCAATTACAAGATAAAAGGTTTCTTATATGGGGTGCAAATGGCCTCACTTTCCCTCAAAATAAAATGACATTCATAAAATAATAATTTATGTTGATAATGTTCTGCAAAAAGTTTTCACTTGAATAAATATAATTTTGTAAGTAGCAATGTATATATTATGAAGGATTTTGTATTAAAAATGATTTGGAGATCCATATACCAAAAGAATGTCTAATATAAAAATTTGTCTCAAAAAAGTTAGTTTTAAGCCTATCTGTTCTAGTTTGCTAGCTGCCAGAATGCAATATACCAGAAACGGAATGTCTTTTAAAAAGGGGAATTTAACAAATTGCTAGTTTACAGTTCTAAGGCTGAGAAAATGTCCCAATTAAAACAAGTCTACAGAAATGCCCAATCTAAGACATCTAGGGAAAGATACCTTGGTTCAAGAAGGCCGATGAAGTTCAGGGTTTCTTTCTCAAGTGAGAAAGCACATGGAGAACACAGTCAGGGCTTCTCTCTCATCTAGAAAGGCACATGGCGAACATGGCATCATCTGCCAGCTTTCTCTCCTGGCTTCCTGTTTCATGAAGCTCCCCGAAAGTCATTTGCCTTCTTCATCTCCAAAGGTCGCTAGCTGATGGACTCTCTGCTTTGTGCTGCTACAGCATTCTCTGCTCTCTCTGAATCTCTCTTTCTCCAAAATGTTTCCTCTTTTATAGGACTTTAGAAACTAATCAAGACCCACCCAGATGGGTGGAGACATGTATCTACCTAATCTATCTTAACAACCATTCTTGATTAAATCATATCTTCAGGGAGATGATCTGATTACAGTTTCAAGCATACAATACTGAATAGGGATTAGAAGAAATGGCTGCTTTTACAAAATGGGATTAGGATTAAAACATGGCTTTTCTAGGGTATGTACATCATTTCAAACCAGCACACAATCTTTAGATGAAAATGTAATGAATACATTGAGAGCATAAATTTAACACTCTGTATTCATCTTCATGTATTTAATCATTTTAATCAAATCAATAATTATGGACTTTTTGGTGTTTCTTTACCTTAAAAACTTTGGTCAACAAATAATAGGTTCAGAACAAATAGCACCAGATGCAAAATAAACAAATAAATTTGAATTACCCATACAGAGAAAAATATCTATGAAAATAGAGTGGATCACATTTGAACATATGAAAAAGGGAATGGTGATAATATTCATTAAATTATTTCACCCACCATAGCAGGGCACTGATCTCTTTTCAAAATGAAAATGCACACGCACAATTCCATTGACCTAAAGTGAAAAGCCTATATAATTTCAAGAATTGTTAAGAGGTCAAATAACTGCTTTCTGTGGAAACACAGAAACTGATTAACAAAGAATTTTATTATCAAATAGATACCACTTATATACCTTACCTGAATCTCAATTGTGTGAATGATTAGTAAATTATATTCCTATTGCTGCTGCAACATTGCCACAAACTCAATGAGTTTAAAACAACAAAAAAGTATTGTCTTATAGTTTGAAAGTAAGAAGTGCTAAATGGTTTTCACAGGACTAAAATCAATGTATCCACTGAGAGGCATTCATTCTGAACACTCCATAGGAGAATCTTTTCTTTGCTTTTCCCAGCTTCTAGCGGCTGCTTGCCACTCCAATTTATAGGTAACTTCCTTTGTTACATATCTGTTTTGGTTTGCTTCTGGAATGTAATATGCCAGAAATGGGCTGGCTTTTATCTGACGGATTTATTAGTTTACAAATTTACAGTTCTGAGGTCATGAAAATATCCAAATTAAGGCATCAAGAAGAAGATATTTTCTGTGTGGAAAGGCTGCTGGCATCTGCGATTCCTCTTTCAAAAGCAAAGGCATATGGCTGAGATCTGTGGGTCCTTCTCTCCTGGGTTCTTGTTTCAATGGCTCTTTTTCTCTGAGCTTCTTTGGGCATTTTTTTTTTCTCTTTTATCTTCATAAAGGACCCCAGTAAAGGGATTAAGGCCCACCATGAATGGACTGAGTCACATCTCATTTGAACCAAATGTCCCACCCACAATAGGTGTGCTCCACAAGGATGGGTTAAAATTACATGGCCTTTTGAGGAGGTACATAACAGTGCCAAATTACTACAATTTATTTCACCAACTCTGAACCTACTGCCTCCATTTTATAAGGACCCACGGGATCACAATTGACCTACATGGTTAATCCAGGTAATCACCCTATCTCAAGATCCTTAATTTCAGTGCATCTATAAAGTCCCCTTTGCCTTGCAGAGTAATGTTTTCAAAGGTTTCAGAGACTTGGAGGTGGAAATCTTTGAAGCATCATTATTCTCTCTACAGTAGTTAGAATGCACTAATGGAAGGAAAGAATAAAGAGAGTAACTCAGTGTTTTAGTTTGCTAAAGCTGCTGGAATGCAATGTGTATGACTCTGTGGATACTTATTATGCCAGGCTAACTATGGATTTGACTTCATAAAGCTCCCTGCAATTGCAGTGGGAAAATGTGTGGTATCTGTCTACTAATGGAAATTCAGCTCGTATTCTTTTTGCCTTCAGTGTCATAGCAAATACCTTTTTGTAATAAGCTTCTGTAGTAACTTATAAGCACAATAGATCTCAATACTGAGTGTGCACTGAACTGCCACCATTGGGTACCACTGGCCATCTTGGGCTGTGACTCCTTTGCATTGGACTGTGTAGAATAGCCTGCTGACCTGGCAGAATTCAGCACATCATAAAAATCTGGAAGAAAATCTTCTCATTTAAGACTGAAATCACAGGTTTCATCAATTATCAGTAGAATGATTTAATTCCTTCTTAGCCATGTTGGCCTCACTTTGTGGAGTTATCTCTGTGTCTCTTTTATTGTTATTGAATGCAATGTCTGTTCTGTAGCTAATGTAGTCTTCTGTGTGGAAGTGGATTGTAAAGACCCAGGGCCCAGACCCCACTACCTCCTCCATTTTGAGAGCAATTCACATAGACACCTACATGACCAAGACAGATATTAAAGGTCAAAGAATGCTAAAACTTCTTCCCCTAATAATCAAATATCATGAAAATCTGCTGAAACCCCACTGTAACCAAATCCCATGAGACTATTAAATTTTATAAGCTGTTCCTGGGCATGCTTCTTTCTTTCTCTCTCTCTTGGCTTTGGGAGAAGTGTAGACATTCATCTCCCAACCAGCCACCTTTAGGGAAGATCTTCTTTCTGTCCATTGACTCCTAAATAAATTGATCAATAATCTTCTGACTAGTATGTTCATTGGTTTCAGGGTTATGCTGGGATGGACATCTATATTATTACTAGGCATAGAGTTATTAAGGAATCCACATGGACAATTGGAAACCATAGTGACTGTGCTGGTTTGGGGGAGTGGAGTGACTGGATGGCTGCACCCATAGCCCCAAGGGGTCGTAAACTCAAACCTTAGTCTGAACTCCAAATGGGGTCAACCAGAAGGCAGTCCCATAACCCAAAGGGGCTGGAAAGCTAAGCCTCAGTCAGGTCTCCATCCCTGGTTTTGTCACCATTATAGTAGAGATGGAATCATTAAGGATTCCACACCAGACATCGAGTCAAATTTTAACAGGTTTATTGAGAGAGAAAGCAACAGAGTGAGAGCAAGTGGAGAGCAGGCAGGTGAGAGCCAGTGAAACCTGCCAGTGAAAGGAAAGGAAAATGGCACCCCCTCTCTTATTAACAGCCTGTGGTTTTAATGGAAGAAATGTGCCAAGAGTGGTATGGGGGTGATGTGCAGCTGCAGGCATCACCAAGATATATCAGGCTAGTGCAGCTCATAACTTCATGCTCATGGTTATCTGATTGGGCCTCTGGTGGGTGGAGCATTGGCATGTTCATGCTCATCTATCTTGCTGGCACATCAGGTCCTGTCAGAGGACCTGCTTGTGTAGAGAAACTGAAGAGGCCCCCATGCCACAGAATCTATTTTGTATGTCAAATTTTATTTTCTGAGACCTGGAAATTATCTTGATAATAAATGTTTTATCATGTTTAAGGCCCCTGACAGGATGCCAAGAACTCACTCTTTCATGTGAGTTCTGAATTATTTGATAACTACGCAGCAGAGTTAGAAATCAAAATATTACTAGTGTAACTAAAAGAGATTACTTGGAAAAATACTTAGATGTGGCATACAAAATCTGCTTCTTGCTTGTAGATCTAACATATTACTCTGTCCATATCTCAGAACTCTCCCCAACAATAGAAGAAATCATGTAAAAAGCTATTCTCACCCAATAAAGGTAGCATCTGTTCAAGCAAAGTACCCAAATACAGAGTTCAAAAAATATCTGTGACCTGAGAGAATAAAATTTCAACAGATTTTAGTCCAAAATGATGATGATGCAAACTGCACATTTTTGTCTCACCAGAGAGAGATACCTTCTTTTCTTTAAAACTTTCTGAACATACAGCAAGTGAGAAAAATTGAGTCCAGTTATTCTGCATCATGTAGTTGCTCTCTTATGCAAAGAAGCAGAAATTGGGGAGGTGAAATTATCAGTATGATAGATTGCAATCATAGCCCAATTCTTTACCCTTCCTTCTATTCCCTTCTATTCACACACTTTGAAAAGAATTTTTTGTGCTCTCTGACTCTGATTCTGAACTTAGCCTTGAGGCTTGCTTTCAAACAATAGGTTGTTGGCAACTCATTGTAATGGCTCACAAAGACTTTAAAATTCTCTGTGTGTTTAGCCTTGCTCACTCTTGCTTCTGTTATCACTATTAGGAAGAAAGAGTCCAAGTGAGCCTGCTAGTTCCTGAGCAAAAGGATGAGAGACATGTAAAGCAGAGACCTTTCCAGCTCATAATAAGCAATTCAAAGCACAGGTACATATGTGCTTCCAGCCAAGCCTAGCAAACCTTAGCCAATGCAACTAAATCCAGTAGATGTATATATGAGAAGTAAATGTTTATTGCTGGATGTCTCTTGATTTCAAGATTGTTTGAAGCACAGCCTTGTTAAGTCAACAAACAATGAGCAAAAATGATTTTCCCCTGTTGTAGTTTGCTAACTGCCGGAATGCAGTACAGAAAAGGAATGGCTTTTTACAAAGGGGAATTTAACAAGTTACAAGTTTACTGTTCTAAAGCCATGGAAATGTCCCAATTAATGCAAGTCTATAGAAATTTCCCATCTAAGGCATCCAGGGAAAGATACCTTGATTCAAGAAGGCTCATGAAGTTCAGGGTTTCTCTCTCAAATGGAAATGCACATGATGAACAGCATCAGTGTTTCTCTCTCATCTGGAAAGGCACATGGCAAACACAGTAGCATCTGCTAGCTTTCTCTTCAGGCCTCTTATTTCATGAAGCTCCCCAGGGGGCATTTTCTTCTTCATCTCCAAAGGCCACTGGTTGGTGGACTCTCTGCTTCTTGGTTTTGAGGCATTCTGAAGCTTTCTCCAAAATACTTCTTCTTTTATAGGATTCCAGTAAACTAATCAAGAGCAACTTAGAATGAGTAGAGACATGTATCCATCTAATCAATTTTAATACCCACAGTTGATTGAGTCACATCTCCATGGAGATAACCCAATCAAATTTCCAATCTATAGTATTGAGTAGGTATTAGAAGAAACCATTGCTTGGACAAGAGGGTTCGGGATTAAAACATTGCTTTTTTAGGGTACATAAATCCTTTCAAATTGGCATACTCCCTCATCAATGGCATTATTTTGGTGCCAGGTCTCAATAGATAACACATATCTTTCCAGTGGTATTTTTTAGTTCAAACTGTCAAGAAAGGAAACTTCATAAACACATTATTTTGTCACCAGTTCAAATTATATATTGTCTGCTGGCCTAATGGAATTACTATTCTTGTGACAGGTATAACTGGGATCTCACCCAATTTGTTCCCATTGGGTTTTCTTCCCATACAGTTAGAGCATCAAAGTATGGACATGTAAATCCACAAAAATTTATTTTATGATATACAACTACTAAAATCAACAGAAAGTTTCTGAGCATGCTAATCCAATTTAACTTCTTTGTTTCTAATTCAAATTATTCTGGGTATCTACATTTGCTGTGAAATTTCAGCTAAATCTCTTCCCCAGATTTTCCTCGGGGTGGGGGTATTTAGAAAATGTATTGTTGCATCCCTAATATTCAAAAGGCTTTAAAATTGTACCATTATCATAAGGAGGAAGCCATATGACAGCCAAGAAAATTAAAGGTATTTTACATTCAGTTCTATTTTAGATACCCTGCTACATTTCACAAATTCCAAATATTATCTTGAAGAACCAATTTTTGGTAACAATTTAAATATTCTACAATTTTACCTTTCAAATATATGTCTCCACACAAATTTTCAATAATCTGTGTACCTTTCCATCAATTTATTTATTATTATTCATTTTATTTCTTGTAAATTGTCTTGAATGCTTCTTGTACTCTGTGAAATTGAATTCTCTTTAAATGCAACATCAGCCACTCAATATAAAACACTTTTAAAAATAGAACAAAACAAAACTAAAATAACAAAAAATTTATAGTCACAGTGGTTGGCGGCTCTTTACATAAACAAATGGGAATATTTATCCTAGAAGATATTTTCGGAGGACATTGTAGAAAAATAACGTATATAATAACTCAAAAGAGAAGAAATTTTATATAGCAATAGTATTTTGCTTCTTTCATCTTTAATCCACATAAAAATATGAACTCCATAACAAAAAAATAAAAATAAAAAAGTGATATCATTCCAGAATTTGGTGAAAAGACATCTGTGTTATAAGGAATTATGATAAATAATTGAAACTAAAGGAAAACTATTCATTAAATTAATTTTTAATTACTGTACCAAGAATATACTTGAGATGTTTTGAATGAATTTATAATGAGAAATTATTTTCCTGTATTAACAAACAATAACATTATATATATAAGTTGGTTTTAGGTTCTTGCAAAATAGAGTGGGTAAAGGTCTTCTGTACAATAGCTCTGTAAGAACAGCCACCCTCAAAAAAAATGTAAAGGCTTTAAGCATTTACAATTTTAAATGCAGATTTCCTTCACTTAAAATTTGCAGAGAGAAATAATTTCAGCAAAACCAAAGGAATATATCATAGAATAAACATTTTTTTTCAATGAGCTTCTTTGTAGCTACCTCAAACCTGAAATATTCAATGTAGAGGGAATAAAAATAAAATAAGTAAACATAGGTGATGTTCTTATAACTGGTCCCCAGCTGGCAAAGGTGCCAGCTAAGTCTTTTTCCAGGTTCATTTGTCTTGACACTAGAAGAATTTAGGGGTGAGAGCGCCAATAAACATATGTAGTGAAGTTTATCAAAGAGAAAGAGAGAGAGTACATGCTAAAGAGATAATGTGGGCATGGTCAAGGAAGAGCATGCACTGAATGGGAGTGGGTTAGCTTGCTTTATAGAAAGGTTTTGGCTAGTGGCAGTTTTCCACAGTAACCATTAGAGATGACATGGTTTGTATTAACCAGGTGTTTACAAAGCTATCCTTGTTTGAGAAGAGATAATTATTGACACTGGTGGCCAGCTCCTTTGATATGCAAAATTTGTCTTTTGGCAGATGTTTAAAAATTTTTACAACTCCATTCTTTCTGTTATTAACTAAGACTTTGCTTCAGATCTATAATTTTAAAACCTTTCATGGCTAGTAGAGGTTTCTGTGGTTTGGAGAGTTTTGAGGATTTTAGGGGAAATTTTTGTCCCCTAAAGTTTGCAAATGAAGTTTTCAGTTTACACTACTTCCTTTGGAGCTAGCTAAGAAACACAAAACTTGCTGTTGTCCATTAACTCCTTTAAGAAGTGGGTAGGGAATTAGGGATTTACAATTGTCTATTAACTCTTTCAGAGATGGATAGGAAACCAGGGACTTGCAGTTGTCTTATTTAATCCTACTTTAACCTTATTTAGAGAAAGTGTTTAAATAATATGTGTACTTGTCATGGTCAGGTTCATGTGTCAACTTGGCCAAGTGGTGGCACCTGTTTGTCTGGTTGGGAAGGTACTGGCCTGTCTGTTGCAATGAGGACATTTCATAGAATTAGATCATGATCACATCAGCTGCATCCACAGCTGATTCCATTTGTAATCAGCCAAAGGGGAGTGTCTTCTACAATTAGTGGTGCTAAATCTAATCACGGGAAGCCTTTTAAGGAGGACTCAGAGGAGACAGGTCCCATTCCTGCTTCAGCTGGTGAGCCTCTCCTATGGAGTTCGTCCAGACCCCCCATTGGAATCGTCGGCTTCACAGCCTGCCCTGTGGATTTTGGACTCTGCATTCCCATGGTCACGTGAGACACTTTTATAAATTTTCATTTGTGAGTGTTCCCTGTTGATTCTGTTTCTCTAGAGAACCTTAACTAATACAGTACTTTATTGAAGATTTTATAAAGGAAAATATTTTGTAGCTCCTGGCATTACAAATCACATAAAAATCTCAAAATAGGAGAAACAGTACAAATGAATTATGGATATGTGTTTAGTATCACTCCCAAAACTATTTCAGATTAAAAGAAATGTTAATTTCACACAATATAAAGCAAATCATTCCTTCTATAGGAAATCAACATGCTAAATAAAACAACAAAACCACTTCCTTCTTAAGTAATCAAATTAATGAAAATGTTAAAAATGGACATATTTATCTATCATGTTGAAAAAGGGAAAAGAATAGTAATCTACACTAGTGAAGAGGTGAAGAATCAGTAACAATTTTGAAGATATAGTTTATCTAATCCATCAGCATTATTCCTTATAAATTCTAACTTTATGTTCATACTTAAAGTGTCTTATGGAGAATTAAGATTGCACAATCTGCCATTTTATTATAGTAATTAGTTTTTGATATCTAAACTTTATTTCCTGTGGAATTTATTTTTGTTAACTGTGTCATTATTTTAATATGTCTTTGGTC
>PVIY010013933.1:0-57841 GCA_004026745.1 Myrmecophaga tridactyla | reverse complement strand
AGAGGCCTGTCCTCTTAGGACCGCTTTCACCCCAGGTCTCCAGCAGGAACTTGCTCCCCTCTGGTACCCGCACTAATGACCGCCTCTCCCTTACCTTCTTTCTTACCAGCAGACACTGCTTCTGGGTCTGGGACCAGCCCTGCTCCTCCTCCCAGCAGACATTTCTTCCTGCCCCTTATCTCCAGGGGAATGACGCCTGCCCCTCCAGCAGGCTGAGTCCCAGTGGACACCTGCTGTCTCAGGAATGCTGCAGTGGAGATGACCTGCCCCTGAAGTCCCTTCTCTATCCCACTGACAGGGTCTTACTTCACAGCTCATTCTGTTTTGCAGGATGATGATAATAATCTGCTAATCGATCTCCTTAGGCTCAGGGTTAAATGGTTATCTGAGGGCTGGGCAGAATCTGGTAGCTGTGCCAGGTAGCACAGGGCCTGGAGAATTTCTTTGGTTCCTTTAGATGAGGTGTGTGCTCATCACCTCCCCACAAGTGTGTCCACTATTTTTAATGATTATGCACCTGCCCAGCTTCCCACATTTACATGATCCTCCTGATATTGCCAGAATGTCAGGAATTCCCCAGAGAGGGAAGTTGAATTCTTCTTCCTTTCTCCTCAGTCCCCCAAGGGGACTTTGTAAATACTTTTTTATTCTCTGCCCAGATTACTCTGGGATATATTGGGGCATCACACTGACCTGTACAAACCAACAAGATCTCACTCCCTATTCAAAATTCCATGTATTTATGGTATTTGAATAAACTGACCATACAAGTTAAATTAGATAACACACTACCCAAAATAAAAATTTTGCTCCAAATAAACGTCTCTTCCTATGGTGTCACACAGAAGCTGAAGTTTTAAAATATATGATATCATCCTTTACCCTGTATTCCGATTTACCTTAGTCCTATCCAAATCAGCTTCATTCATATCTCTACGCGAAGTCTGATCACCTTTTCAACTTTTTTACAGAACATTTTGTCTCTATGTGTAAAGAATACTCATGATTGTAAGTGCACAGTGTATGTTTGTAGGGATTCATAGGAAGTTGGTAACAGTGGATGCCTCTGGAGGGGACCTGGGTGGTTGGGGGCTGGGGTGGAAGTGGGATGCCCTTTTTCCTCTGAATCTAATCCAAAATTTTCTAGATTGAAATTTCACTGATAAAAGATTACATCATTTATAAGCGCGGAGCCCTAGTATTTGAGGTCCTTCTCGCTGGCGTCCTCCCTCCCCGCCCCCACCCACCGTCGCCACCCTGCCTGGCCCCCCGCCTCTGACCTGGTCTCCCCTCCCCTCCCAGCAGTGCCTGGTTCGAGATGGGCTCCCGGGTCTCGGTGGACGAGGGCTCTGTGCACGTGGTGATCGTGGGCGGGGGTTTCGGCGGGATCGCGGCTGCCAGCCAGCTCCAGGCCTGGAGCGTGCCCTTCCTGCTGGTGGACGCGAAGGACTCCTTCCACCACAACGTGGCTGCCCTCCGGGCCTCTGTGGAGACCGGTAACGCGCTCCCTTCCGGGGGCTTTCTTTGTGAGCCTGGTCTTGGGTGTGCCTGTGGGTGCGGCTTCAGGGCTGGAGACCGTGCTCCCCACTCAGAGCAAGATGCCATTACACAGACGCAGGACCCTTGAGGTCCCTGGCCTCAGAAAGTCCTTAGAAGTCAGCATGAGCGTCTCTGAGGACTGGGGGACCCCGCCTGGCCCTGTAGGGGGTAGGGGGCCCCCCGGGTACACTCACCCAGATTTTTGGCCCATGGTGCAGCTAAGCAAAGGTTCTGGACTATTCTTGCTCCCCCTGAATGGCCCCAGCTCTGCATTGTGACCTCCATTCCCCAGGATTCGCCAAAAAGACGTTCATTTCCTACTCGGCAACCTTCAAGGACAACTTCCGGCAGGGCCTGGTGGTGGGAATAGACCTGCAGAATCAGACGGTGCTGCTGCAGGGGGGCGAGGTGAGTGGGTGTGTGGGGGCAGGCTGGCCCATCCCCCCCATGGCTGCAGGAGACCTCTGGAAGATATGACTGCTGGCTGAACAGGAGAGAGAGGCTTGTCAGTGACCGCCAAGCCCAGTCTGGGTGCTGGGCAGGTCACAGATTCTTCAGACACCAGCCTGAACCCAGCAACCATGAGAGCGTGGTGGCAGCTACTCTGGGAGCCTTCCCTGCAAACTGTGCACTGCCCTGCGGCTTTGCAGGAATCTCCCGCAGGGCTCACTGTGACTCCCTGAGGGACGTGGCGGTGGTGGTGGGGGGGTGTCCTCATGTCCCAGGCCTGGTGTAGCAAAGCACCACAAACTGGGAGGCTTAAAACAACAGAAACAGGGTGCACGGGTGGTTCAGCGGTAGAATGCTCACCCTCCGTGCAGGAGACTGGGGGTTCATTCCCGGACCACACCCCCCCAAAAAAAACAAACAAAAAAACAGAAACAGATTCTCTCATGGTTTTGGAGGCTGGAAGTCCAAAGTCAAGGAGTCGACAGGGTCCTGTCCCCCCTGAACTCTGCAGGGAAGAATTTGTTCCCTGCCTTTCTCCTGGTTTCTGGCATAGGCTTGCTGGCACCCATAGCGTCTGTCTCCCTCATCACGTGGTCTTCTCCCCTCTGTCTGTCTCTCTGTGTCCAAATTGCCTCTTATAAAGGCACCATTCATACTGATTAAAGGCCCACCCTACTCCAGGTGACCCCATTTTTAACTTGTCTACTTCTGTCTGTAATGACCCCATTTCTAAGTAAGGTCACATTGTGAGGTGTTGGGGAATAGGACTCCAACAGATCTTTTTGTGGGTCAGAGTTCAATCCATAACAGTAATTTAACCTCATTTTACAGAAAGGCTAAAAAATAGCTTGTCCCAGACCCCACACTGGTAAGAGACTGAGCCAGGATTTGAACCTAGGCAGTGTTACCTCAGAGCCTATGCTCTAAAATCCATTGCCCTAGACCAGCTCCAGGTCTGGCCAGCCCAAGGAGGGGCTGTCCTTGCTGCCTAGAATCAGTGGTGATTGTAAATCTTGACAGACATACAAACATAGGGTCAGTGGTGGGCGTTTAGCCAGCACACCAACCCATGTCCTCTGGGTCAGGAGGTGGTTGGTGGCAGAGCTGTTTCTTCACTCATGCCAGTACGTGCCACCCTGGAGGCAGCACAGTGCCGTGATCGTAATACTGCACTGACCTGAGCTCCAACCCACATGCTGCATTGAGGGTCGCCTCCAGGCCCAGCCCCTGATTCTGATTTGAAGCTAAGAGGGATGGAGAAAAAGGAGACACAATTCCTACCCTCAGAGAGTTTGCAATTTCATGTGCATTAATTCTAGAGTTGGAGAATCTCTCATTTGGAAAAATTACTGGGTCTCCTAGCCCTGTGGTTCTTGGGCCATGCTTCTCAGAGCCCTGGAAGGGACCCTGAATGCATCTCAGAGATGTAGGGGCTCAGTGGGAGCTGAAGCTTCCTGTCCTTCTTTCATTAGAACCCGGCTAACTTTCTATATTTAGGCTCCAAACAAGATTTCCTTTTTTTTTTGGAGAGAGGATTGGAGGGAAGGGGTTCTGAACTGCCCAGGAGGCACTAAATTAACTCCACATTGGAAGCAAGACTTCTGTGGATTCCCATGTAGTTTTGGGTTCCTGCTTGCCTGCCTCCCACTGTGGGGAGCTCACTCCTCCCATTGTCTGTCTGTATTGGAGACCTCCCAGTCCTCCTGCCATCCCTGTGTCTAACCAGTTTGTTGGTGGTTTTGCTTCTACCCTTTGGTAGGTCAGAGGGGCCTCCTCTACCTGGTGCTCCTCGGCTGGTGGGAAGGCCAGGTGTTGGGTGCAGAGCCCAGGCCCTCTTGCCCCATCCCACCCTCACCTTTCTTGTTCCTTGTAGGCCCTACCTTTCTCTCATCTTATCCTGGCCACAGGCAGCACTGGGCCCTTCCCGGGAAAGTTTAACCAGGTTTCCAGCCGGCAGTCAGCCATCGAGGCCTATGAGAACATGGTGAAGCAGGTGAGCTAGCCGGCTGACCGGGGGCGGGGGACAGCGAGGGCAGACCAGGTGGGCCCCCTGCAAGAGCAGGGCTGATGACCTTGGGAGAGGCAGGCAGCTGTGGGGACACCTGGGGCTGCAGAACGAGACTGCACGGGAGGTGTTCAGGAAGTATGCTGCCAACTACAGCATCAAGTCAGGCAGTCACTAGCAAGATGCTTTCCCACAAGGAGATCTTTGAACCTGTCACTGAAGCCTGGAAGGGGGCATCCGGGACTGGTCCACATTGCTAGTGGGAGATGAGTTTCTGTGTTCACCTTGCCTCCTGCTTGCATAGTGCTTTGTGCTTCCTGGAGCACGTTACGTCCACAGGCTCAAGTCAGTTTTTGCAGGAGTCCTGAGTGGTGAGGAGGACGGGCTGCTGTCACCATTTAACAGATGGGGAAATGGACACCCAGAGGGGGGCCCCACGATGAGGGCTACTAAGTGAGGAAGGCCAGGTCTGAGAAGCGTTGAGGTTAGGAACCCGGCTTTGAACTTACAGCTGGGCCCTGCTCAAGGGTAAGGCAGTGGTGGTGAAACTGCCCTGGGGCTGTTGTGGGCTGCAAGTGAGAAAATTCAAGGGAAACACCCAGCCCTGAGGAAGCACTCGAATTCATACTCTAAATTCGGAAAGGAAGTTATGCATTCTCTCTGTGCGCTCTCTTTTTCTTTGACTGAGGAACCTACACGGAGGTCTGGACGAGGAAGCAGGGCTGGATGGTGGGTCTGTTTCACTTTTCCTTCTCTGGCAGGTCCAGAGCTCACAGTCCATTGTGGTGGTGGGAGGAGGCTCCGCAGGAGTGGAGATGGCAGCAGAGATTAAAACTGAATATCCTGAGAAAGAGGTGGGGCTTCCAGTTTCGGCTTTGAACTCTAAGTGGGTCGCTTCTTTCTGTGTTATCTTCACTTTCTACTGAACATCAGGAATTTGCTCAGGGCCCAGGAGTCAGGAGATCCAGTAACATGTGCCCTGGGGAGCGTGTGTTGTCCAGCCCGTGCTCTCTGCACTGGAGAAGCCCCTAGAGGGTGATTCTGTATGAGGATTTTTCTGGGAGAGCCAGGATCCCACTGCACCTGAAGTTCTGGAGAACACAGCTGTTCTGGGTGTGTCCCAGTGCAGGGAGAGGTCCTGCCCTCTGTGACCCAGCCAGCAGGACCGAGCCCAAGGGGTATACTCAGAGGCCCGTAGCCAGGCAAAGAGAACAGTGATGGCTTACAAAAGTTGAACTCCAGGTTTTCTTTCAGTATTCAGGCCTTTGTGATATAAAGGTAGACTCTGATTACCTCTTTTTTTGTTTTTTTGCTCAGCTTGGGCAAAGACACATGACTTTGTCTTTTTTTTTTCCCTCTGGGGCAGGTTGATTTTTTTGTTTTTGGTCTATGGAAATCAGCGGCTTCACCTGCCTTTTTTGTTTTCCTGTAGCCCTTGCCCTGGATGTGCCCCACGCAAAAGGTGGGAGCCCGCATTGTGGGAGGGTGGCTTGGGCCTGCCTCCTGGTGCCTGCGGGACAGAGAGCCCGCGGGGAGTCCTGGCATGGCTCTAAGGGCTGGGCCTGGGCTGAGTGACAATCAGGAATTCCAGCCTCTCGGTAAGAGCTTGCTCACAGCTGATGCCAGCTCAGCTTCCGAGAGCTACACAGAAACTATGGTTGTTTTTTTCCCCCTAGGGGTAGGCAGGTTGGTTTTGAAAAGAAAAATCAATGTGGGCTAATTTAATTATAGGGCTATTCTCTGACAGGTTGTTGGAAGTTGTTATGAGTTATTGGTTAATTTTGATTTATGGGGATAAAGATCGGTTTGAAGTTATAAATAATTCCAAGTAACTTCATATAATTTCCACTTGTTTATAATTTGTAGTCTAATGAAAAGGAATAGTAGCCAACTTTTATTAAGGACTTAATCTGTGCTGAGATAGGTACTTAATATGTGTTTTCTCACTTCATCATTACAGAATTCCTGAGTGGGACTATTATCCCCATTTTCAGAGATGGGATTTCAGCCCAGGCAGTCTGATTTCAAAGCCCAGGTTTTGGACATTATTCTGGGCTGCCTGTTGCTCCCCTGAGCTGACCCAGACAGCTGGTGCAGCTTTAATGTAAATGTCAGCCTGATTTGTGGTTAAAATGTCAATGGCTTGTATGTAAATTGAATCCTGATAAGTGCCTGAAGATGCTTATCAATAATTTTCCAAGTGGCTGTAGTGAGATTTGGGCCATAGAGCATCTGGTCTTTGGTGGGTCCTCTGTCCTAGACGCAGGGTAGAGCTGAGTTCTGGACTTGGGGCTGGAAGATGTGAGCTTGGGCTCAACTTGCCACCGATTGGCTCTGGCATTGGGCAGGCTACTTCTCAGGGCCCTCAGTTTCTTCAGCTGTAAACTGGAGGTAGGGGTGGGGCAGAGTTTTGAAACCTCTGTGTGTAAGCCAGAGACCCAGTGGCTCCTTTTCAGACCCTGTGTTTGTCTCTGTCTCCAGGTCTCTCTCATTCACTCCCGGATCCCCCTCGCTGACAAGGAGCTCCTGCCTTGTGTCCGGCAGGAGGTGAAGGAGATCCTTCTCCGGAAAGGTGTGACGCTCCTGCTCGGTATGTGCCATTTCTCCTGCCTCCTGGCCCTTTCCTGGCTTAGGGAGACTTGGCTCCGAGGGTTGGTCACTGATGCCAGCTTAAGCGTGGCCGTAATCATCCCCAGGCTCCTTGTTTTTCACTCTACCATCTTGAGCATAAAGCCAATTCGAGCCTTGTTGTCCAACTGGATGTGGTGTCTATTCTCTGGAAGGGCAGAGCCCTGGAATTACAGGATTTCCATGTCATTGGGGCAGCAGTGTCTTTGGCCACAGTGCATATGGTAGATGCATAATGCTATTTGTTGAAAAATATTTAGAAAATGCATCTGTCTTAGTTTGCCAAGGCTGCTGTAACAAATTCCACAGACTGGTTGGCTTAAATAACAGGAATTTATAGTCTCATAGTTTTGGAGGCTTAAAGTCCAAATTCAGGGTGTTGGCAGAATTATGCTGTCTCTGAAGCTCATAGCATTCTAATGTCAGCTTGCCAACCATCCATGACTCAGTCTCTGCCTCTGTTACATGGCCATCTCTCTTCCTGTCTCCTCCTGCTGTGTCCAGTTTTCCTGTTTATATAAGCACTCCACTCATATTGGATTAAGCTCACCCTGATTCAGTGTGGCTTCACTTTAATTAATAACATCTTCGAAGATGCTGTTTGCAAATAGACACATTCACAGCCTGAGGTTAGGGCTTGAACCTGTCTTTGGGGAGGACATGACTCAATCCTAACAGCCTCTACAAGATTTGACCTGAGTGATGATGTCTCCATGTTAGAGGGAATAATAGATTTGTTGGTTTGTAATTTGATGGTAAGGTGTATGGCTTCTGTCCATATCCTCCCAGCATTTGAGAGAGTGGGGTTCTTGTCCCAATGCCATGACCACACACTTCACCCCACTGGGCCTCAACCCCCTCACTTCTAACAGGAAGGGGTGAGTGTGTGATTTCTTATTCTCCATTTTGTAATTGCTTATGCAGGACAGATCTCCCCTTTCCTTTCAGGCAGTGAGTATAATAAGGTGGCTTCTCTGACTTTTCTTGCCTTTACCTTCCTTGGGGGTATCCTTGGAAGTCTCATCCTGCCTAGTTGGGCTGGTGTAACTGACGTTCAGAGAAACACACTTGAGGTCTTCCGTTGAATGGCTTTTCTCAGAATTTCTTAGGAAACTTGGTTCACTTCCCCAAATTGCTTCTTGGAACTTTCCTCCTCTTGGATACCTTGGGTCAGATGGCCAGTGAGTGTTTCTCATGGCAGTAGAGTGGACTGGGTGGGGTGAGGGCATGGTTGGAATATGGGGGGCGGTGGTGGAGTAATTGCTATAGTTGGGCCACAGCGGTCCAGACCCTACCCAGGGCCTCCCCGGGTCTCCTGCCTCCCTCAGGGTCAGCCTCGGCTTGGACCCCGGCCTCTGCTCCTAGTCATCCCCTCCCTTGCTCCCTGTGACAGGTGAGAGGGTGAGCAACCTGGAAGAGCTGCCTCTCAATGAGTACCGTGAACACCTCGCAGTGCGGACAGACAAGGGCACGGAGGTGGCTGCCAACCTGGTCATTCTCTGCAATGGCATCAAGATCAACAGCTCTGCCTACAGCAGTGCGTTTGGTAAGTGGGAGGCCTGGCGTCCTCATTGTCCTGCAGAGCCCTGGGGTCTGACGGAAGACTGCCCCCAGTACCCACTCCCAGGAATCACCACCTCCCTGCCTTTCCCCCTTTCAACCCAACAGCTTATTTGGTCTCTTCTGAATGGCAACATTAACTTTAAATTCAGGAGGGTCCACTATTGCTGGGCTTTTCTCAGCTGTGATGATGGCTTAGTCCAAGGTGGCCAAAGACTCAGTCTTTCAAAATTAGGACCCATCCCCTAGTGGTAGGAGTTGGGAAGAGGTTTCAGAGAAACAAAAATCTGTTTTCTGTTATTTTCCTTTTAACGTGGTTGTGGAGGAAATTCTGGGTATGGGCCTGCCTTTCTCTAGTCCGTGAGTGCTGCTCTCACCAGACCCTGATCCAAACATTTGGCCACTTGGGCTTGGAGTGAGCATCTGGGGGACAAGGCAGTCAATATGGCCTCATGTTCATTAAGCTCCATGTTTAACTATTTAGTTAACTGGAGGTGGGGGGAGAGGGCCTGATGTATTTTTAGGCCACCTTGTGTGACCTGTAAGATGCAGTGGCCCCTTCTCAGACCCTGTGACTGCCTCGCATCTCCAGGTGCCCATCATTTACTCCTTGGAGGTCTCGTCTTGCCTAGTTGGGGTGGTGTAACTGACATTCAGAGAAGCACACTTGAGGTCTTCCATTGTATGGCTTTTCTCAGAATTTCTTGGGAAACCTGGCTCACTTCCCCAAAGGAGCTCCTGCCTGGTGTCCAGCAGGAAATAATTATCCAATCCCAGAAGATGAAGCTAGACCAGACCATGTGTGGGGGTGGGTGGCCAGTTTCCATGCTGGAGTCAGTAGCCCTGCCTTTGCCGGAAGAGTTTTGAGACAGGGGGCCTTGGGCAAATAAACTGAAGTGGGAGGCTTGCCTCTTGAGGCTGCACCTTTGGAGGGTAGCTCAGCCACTGTCTGGAGTGCATCATCACCTTGTGCTGGTGGCCAGTTAAAGTGGCGACTAAGGGTCTTGGTCTCGGTGTCCGTTTTGCCCAGCAGAGGGTAGAATGGCCAGCAGCGGCGCCCTGAGAGTTAATGAGCACCTCCAGGTGGAGGGCTGCAGCAACATCTACGCCATTGGCGACTGCGCCGACGTGAAGGAGCCCAAGATGGCCTACCATGCTGGCCTCCACGCCAACATTGCAGTGACCAACATCATCAACTCCGTGAAACAGAGGCCCCTCAAGGCCTACAAGCCGGGTAAGGGAAACCCTGACTGCTTCACAGTGTTAAGAGAGTTTGGGGTGAGATGTGGCCGAGCCTGATCACTGGAACAAAACTCTCAAGGCTGGTGACAGACAACCCCTCAAGAGCTCTTCAAAAGTAAATCAAGAACTCATCCCCTCCTTAAGTCTTACACATTTCCCTGAAGACCCTTGGAAGGGTCTTGAGCTTTGGTGAATTGCAGACCTATAAAGATTAAGCACGATCTTAGTTTGTATGTCTTTCTCTCTGCTACAGGTGCGCTGACATTCCTCCTGGCCATGGGAAGAAATGATGGCGTGGGCCAGATCAGTGGCTTCTACGTGGGTCGGCTCGTGGTCCGACTGGCCAAGAGCCGGGATCTCCTAATCTCCACAAGTTGGAAAACCATGAGGCAGTCTCTACCCTGAAGGTGAGGCTGGGTGTGGAAAGTAAATGGATGGCTGGATCAGTGGCACCAGACTGATGTGTCGAAGGGCAAAAGCTCTTTGTCTGGAGTTAGATGACAATGTACTACTGATGGGAGATATAACTTGTATAAAACCAACTTTAAAAACTGGGAGAGCGGCATTAAAAATATATACTCCAAGAGGATTCTTTCTGGATTTGGAAAGGTCTGCTTGCAGCTGTGCTGGCTGAATGGCTCACTTGGGGAGGCACAGCCAGCTGTCTCTATTTCAGCTCCTTTTGTGTGTTTGCTGGGGAGGGGCATGGTGGCTTGGGGAGTGGGTATTCAGAGCTCTCCGAGTAGGGAAAGGAGAGAGCTGGGAATCTTGGAGGCTGCCAGCCCCTCACTAAGGGCAGGAAGGAGATGCCATACGTGAGACTAGCTAAGGAAGGTGGAGAGCCTGCACCCTACCTCTTCCATCACATCAGAGCATGGGGGCTTAGACATCCTGCAACATCCAAGTGAAGTGGACAGCTATTAATAGGAACCTGATTTTTAATTGCCCCTAACTTATGGTTAGTCCTTATGGTCTTCAATTTATGAAGCTTTCTATATTTCCATTCTAAATCCTGACTTTTTACACCATAGGTTACATTTAAGAAAAGAGTCAGACAAAATTTCTCTCCCAGTTAATCCACCCCAACAAAGAGCTAACAAGGATTAAGACCAAAGCTCAGTCTGCTGATTCCTGGGGGTACGTAGGGAAAGGCAGCTGAGCTGAAGTGAGCCTTTAGTGGATTGTGGCCTGGTGATGTGTGAGTGAGAAAACTCCAGCTGAATGCCTGCAGGGCCTGTGGAGTCTCTGCAGGTTTGTGCTTCTGATTTCCTGGGCAACCCCAGTGTCATTTCTCTGGAAGCCCAGCCACATGGCAATAAAACCTGATACTGACTACAGCTCTTGTATTTGGGAGAGAGAACTTCTGCTTATTGGTCTTTCAACAATTTTTTTTTTCCCAATATTAGATGGAAAGTGCATCGAGAGGTTAAGACTAAATTGAAAGTGACATATTTAAAATAAGCAGGCTCCTGGTTTAGGTTAAATCTCTATAGCAAAAGTTGATAAGTTCATCCAAATACATTTAGGCCCTACCTCTTCTCGGCCCTGACCCTCCTTGCTCACACTTTTGATGGTAACTTCTGGGTACCTGACCCAAGTCCTTGAGATATCAGCCTCTGGGGTTCTCAGCCTTTCCCCCGTTTGGGCCATCACTTTGGGTCTGTTCCACTTTCTTGCCCAGGCCTAAGCAAGATTTGTGCCACTCTCCGGAAGGATGGTCACCCATCCCTGCAGACAGCAGATACAGGGCCGGCTGAGGCTTCGTCCAGGGCTGGTGGACCATCTCCAGCCAACTTCACCCTTCCTAGAAGCTGGACCTGCTGCCGGAGAAACGCAGGCCACTTGGTGCGGTCTGACCTGGGGCCTAGGGCGCTGGAGGTCTCAGCCCATGACTGACAGGCCCTACTCCATTTTAACATTTATAATGTTCTACAAGTATCCACCACTGGGGCAGTTTTCCAAACCAAGGAAAATGTTGCAATAAAAGAACATGTAGTAAGAAAGACACTGGATCCTTTTTTTTTTTCCTTTCATTTTCTTTAAAAAACAAAACAAAACAAAAGCCTGAAGCAAAAACTTTTTAGGAGTACGTACAGATATTATTGGGGGTCAGGGTTGGGGTTGGGGCGTAGGGGGCACTAAAACAGAAGAGAAAAGCACCAGTGAAATGTCTTTCCAATTTTCCCTCCATCATGGAATACAGACAACAAACAAAACCCAAGTCACTTTTATGCCCTCTTGGCTTGGAGAAAGGAGGATCAAAGGATTTTAAGAACTCTGAAAGGATTTTGTGTGTGTGTGTGTGTTGTGTGTGTGTGTGTGTAAAAGTCAATGCTATAAATCTAAAACGAGGTCTGTTTTCCTTAAAAAGTTCTAAAACAACAGGAAGAAAACACATGGAAAGAAAGCCCTGTGGAGACCTGGTCAGTGACAGGCCGAGGCTCTTTTAAGGAGGGTAGAAAATGGGGACGCGCCTGCCGCCAGCCTCGGAAACCCGGCGCCCTGCGCGGCCTCCCTGCGCGCCCCGCCCGCCGCCCGGCCCCCTCTCCGGGGAGACACCAGCACCCGCTCCGGCGACCGCGACCGTCTCGGGCTCCTGCCGCAGAGCGCGGCGGCCCGCCGGGAGGCTACTTGGCGTCGAGCTTGGCCATCTCCTGCACGTAGATGCCGATGCTCTCGCTGTCGAAGAGCAAGAAGTAAACGTTCTTCAGCGAGGAGCCGCTGGAGTCGTCGAAGTGCGCGGAGATGGCCTTCAGAGTGACCTGCGCCGCCGTCTGTTTGGGAAAGCAGTTTCTGCGCGAAAGGAAAAGACGGGAGAGCCCGTCGGAATGACTCTCCCGGCCCGCGCGCTGGCGCCTCCTCGACCCGCGGCTTGTCCACGCCTGATTTCCTCTGACCCAGAGGGGCAGGCAGCCGGGCGGGATCCCCATTTTATAGTGTTCAGTCCATCTGCACGGTGATTTTAGCCAGGGTCCCACAGCTGGCAGGTGAGTGGAGCCCTGAGACTTGAATCTATGTCAGCTGGCTCCAGTCTAGCTCAGCTTTAAAAACGCTAGTAACTCTGCATTAAAAGTGCCTGGCCTTTTAAAAAAAACAAATGTAGGCTTTATTAGTTCCCTCAAAACTGGTTTACATGTCACCTAGATTGTTATTAAAGGGCAAAAATGAACGCTCAAAAGCTCCTCTTCCTAATTCCTTTTCATGCACTTACTCTTCTTTCGCCCAATGTAAATTCAGCAGCACTGACTCTGGGGAACAGCCCTAAGTGGTCATTTGGGGTCATCTATCCAAGCCCCCTTGGTGGGTCCAGGATGGGCCTGCCTGGTTGCATGCAGTGTTCCAGAAACCAGAATATCCCTGGATGGGGAAAGAATTCAGCCCCCAGGACCCTGGGCCCTGGGCTGTGCCGGTCCAGCACTGCTTGCTTAGGCCCAGATGGGAATACAGCAGGAATCCCAGCCTCATGGTTTCCCTCTTTGCCTCCTTGTGACTTGCCTACAAGCAGGACACCTTTAAACTATAAATCATACCTGTTATCGAGGGGCATCTTGCAAGATGAGGGGGTTTCAAAATGAAAGCAATAAATTGCTTCAGCTTTGAGCGTGAAGGCAGAGTTTATGCTGCATTTGAGAACAGATGCACTCATCATTCACCCGAAAGACTGCTCTTGGGTCCAGTTGGGGTCTATGGCAATTAAAATAATAATTCCTCCCTGCCCCCACTTTTTGAGCAAGCCCTAGATGAGAGCATTCTACCTCTCTGCGAGTGTTTGGCAAAGCCTCTATCGATCCCCAGCCTCAATGGCTCTCCTGTTCCCCAGAGCCACATAGGCATCCCTGGGGGATTCTGATTTAGGACTGGAGACCTGGGATTCTGCATTCTGACATGCTTTCAGGTGGTGCTGCTATTGCTCCCATGCGCCACACTGTGACGAGCAAGCCCCCGGAGCCTGATGTGTTCTCATCACGTGTCCTGCATGGACAGCTGCTGGGAACATGGGCTTTGAAAATGGCAGGCTCTCAGAAGGTAACATGTCCTCTTGCCACTGACTGTTTGGATTCCTGCCCCTCCCTAACGCTGCATTTCCACATGGGCTTTATCAAGGAGCAGACCAGCGTGGGAGACCTCCCACCCTGACAGCCAGTGGGCCCCATTTCCCTGTGTGTTTTGAAGGATGGAGACTGGGCCTCTGGTGATAGCACTTAGTCAGCAAGCTTGGCTGCCCTGACAGCTGGTGGTCATGCCTTCTGGAATGCCCAGGTCTGATGTAAGTGGTGGGTACAGGTGGCTCCCAGGGAAAAGGCTGGAAGAATAAATATAGAAGAACTGTATCTTACCTGCCACTGGGGAAAGGTGGGAACGCGACGGACTTTAGCTTTTTGTCTTCGGCTGCCGAGAGGCAGTTTTTGATGGTCTCTTCAAGCTGTTCTTCACACTTATCGGAGCCCCACTGAGGGATGTGACAGTGGATGACAAATTTGGCTGCTAGGCCGCTAGATTGGCTGACTGCGGCTGGGACATGGAGAGAGGAAGGCTGGAGGTTACTGCCTAAGTCTTCACCCTAAGCCCGGGGTTGGGCCACATCACCTGTCTTCCTTACACAGGAGAGATTTAGACTCATCACAAACGGGGTTGACTAATTACGTGCATTTAAAATAAAATAATGGTACCAGCTGAATGGTATTCTGAAAAGAATAAATTAAAAAGTGTAAAGTATTTTTTAAATATGAGGAATACGCTTTTAATGGCAGTATGAAGACAGTCAAGAAGAAAATGTCATGCCCGCTCATCCTTTTGAAGCCCTTGATTACACTAGATTTTGAAGGTTGCACATGATGCAGCCTGATACAGCGTATTTCTGTGGCAGTTGGAAGTTGCAGGGGAACACAGCCTTGTAACTTGTAATGACTTATATTCTCTACAGATGCCCAGAATCTGGGAGAAGACATGAGAGTGTTGTGACACTGGCTTTTGGTGCCCAGCACTTGCAAAGAGTAAGACTCTTTAATAAGAGCAAACGCTCATCACTGTGCCGTCGCCTGGTGAACCCCCTCCCTGCGGAAGGCCTGTGCCCCGAGGCCAGCTGCTCGTTGCATTCCCGAGGGACATCCGGGGGCTACACGCACATCTGCACCTTGCAGCCTCCGTCCCCAGGCACACCTTGCAGAAGCTTACCACCACCTGGCTCTGATCTGAACATCTTCACCAAAGAGCTCATGAGTTCTCTCTGTCTGGCAGAGCAGGTGCTCAGATATTCACAGAATGAATGAAAGATTTGACTTTCCACCCACTTGCTCAGCCCGGAAACCCTCCCCCTCCCCTTCGTGCACCATGCACACGCAGCCACTGGCTCTGCTCCTGCAATAGGTTCTTGATCTGCCCTCCTGCCCACCCCACTGCCTCAGTTCAGGCCTCACTGCCATCTGTCTGATTCTAAGATGCAGTTTTTAACTATTTTTAATGCATATTTTAACATCCCTGATATTAGGATACATCTCACAGTAGCTGTCAGCCTGGACTGAAATCACATTCTTCCTAAGAGATTTTGCGGTTGCTTCTGAGTCACCTGGGGACACTACCAAACTGAGGTCACTTCCCACTAATGCCTCTGCCTGTGGTTTTTCTGGATCACACTGGCAGTGTAAATTGGGCTGGGAAGTTGTGGGGGTACTGGCTTGTGGTTCAAATTCTCTAGCAAGGCTTTCTTTCCCTCTGCCCACCGAGTGCCAGTGTCAAGACATCTGAGTTTCCTGCTGTTCTTTCCCGCATGGTGGGATGGTTTATTTGCTCTTAAACCGAATGTGTCCCAGCTTTATGCGGGGCCTCCTACTAGGCTCCCCATCTTAGAAATTCATCCTTGGCTAGTGGTCCATACAGCAAGGGCGTATCTTACATCCGACAGTGTTTTGAAATTAATCAGAACCCAATGGACTGTCTCCCTTTTCACGATGGCCTTTCACCCATCCCTTCCTCTAGAGTGCTCCCAGTGATGGCTTCTTATACCTAACATGTTTCCACCGATTTCTTAGTTCCTGAATTCCTGCAACCCTCTCCTTCCTTCTGGATTCACTCTTCTCTTTCCTCAAGTATGGCCTTTTGGAGTCCTTTCTACAAGGGTCCGTGGATTGCAGAGTCTCAATGTCCACATGTCAGAAATTGTGCTTCTTTCTCCCTCCCTCTTGATTGATGACATAGTAACGTGGAATTCTTGGTTGTCAGAGCTTTGGAGAGATTTCTTTCCTGTTTTCAGACATCTTTTGTTGGTCTGTGGTCAGTAGAACTATCATTTCTTCACAAATAATGTCTTTCCTCCTGGTTGCTTTTAAAATTTCGCTTGATTCTTTGAACTTCTGCAGCGTCACCACAATGGACCAGATTTTGGATTTATTTTTATTTATTATGCCTGAGGACATGGGTGTTTAATTCTGGGAAATTATCAGCCACAATCTCTTAATATAGTGTTTCTCAAACTTGTCTTTTCTGCTGCCAGAACTCCATCTGGAAGTGTTGGAGCCTCTTGATCCATAGAGAATAGTTAGTTTGCTCTTCTCTCTACCCTGTCAGGCAGTTTGGTGGGTGTCTTCCCCAGACCCCAGGCCCCCAGCCCAGATCGAGTCTTACATGGCTGACGTGGGGCTCTGCCTCATGGTGATACAGAAGTCCAGACATTGAGTCAGGGCCACAGCAGTGTGGCCTGGGCTTGGGTTGGGGAGCTTGCTGCTCCCTTCTGTCACTTTGGAAAGGTATATTTTACACTAACCACACAGAGCCCTGGGGGTGGTCAGAGCTTTGGCTTACTGTATTGACCAGTTATTCAGCCACTTGCTTTGAGCTGACCCCAATTCCTGTTACCTGCAGGAGTTCACTTCCAGATGACTCCTATTACTAGAACCAGATGACAGAATTAGAATTACTAGAATCTAGATGACACCTATTACTAGAACCTGGAGCCCAGTGGCCTGGGGTTGCGACCACCCCTCTGCTGCTGCATGCGGCTCTTTGAGCTCTATCCATGGATATCATCATCTTATATTTGAGTGTGGCTCTGGCTTAAACTTTTAAAACAAAGGAATTTCTTCTGTCATTGCTGTATGTATGGGTGAGTGTTAAATTCAGAGCTCAAAGTGGGGACTCATGTTCTTTCCTGACTGGAAGCCCCCAGTACTTTTCTGACAGTCAAATCTGATCAGGGTAGTCCCTGCTTCAACTCTCCAGGGTGCCCCGCTTGTCTACATGGGGTCAGAGAGCCAGACTGCTTCTTACAGCCCATGGGGCCCAGTGTGGCCTCTGGCCGCTGTTTCTCTCCTTCCTACCTGCTGACCCGACATGGCCCACTCTCCCATGCCCTGAGCCTTCTCCCACTGTTCTGGCCATCCGCAGTGTCCTCACCCCCAGACTCCACCTCACTCCTTAAGACGTGAGGCAGGGCTCACATCTTCCCTGGAGCCCTCCGCAGTCCCAGGCAGAGGTCGCGGTTCCCCCACTGTAACCCATGTATTTGTTTGTCTTTCTTACCCGACCGCAATGCTTGCGGGCAGAAAGGGGCTTTATGTATGATTGGAGCCCTAGCGCTTGTGCAGTGCCTGCATGTTCAGGGAGTGAACTGACCGATTATGGTGTGGGTGCGACACGGACCGAAAGTTGGATCCGCCTGTCAAAAGCTCCCCAGTAGAGCTGAAGGCAGGTGTTCAACAGCTCCCTGTCCACAAACGTTCCCGGCAGCGTTATTCCCAACAGCCAAAAGAAGGCAACAGCCCAAGTGTCCATCAGGAGAATGAATGGTTAAACAAAAACGTGACTCCATAAATGGAGTGTTATTCAGCCACAAAGCGGAATCCATGCTACAAGATGGATGAGTCCTGAGAACATTAGGCTAAGTGAAACAAGCCAGACACTAGAGACCAAATACGAAATATCCAGAATAGGCAAATCCATAGAGCAGAAGGCAGATCAGAGGTTGCCGAGGGCTGGGGGAGAGGGGGATGGGGAGTGACTGCTGACCCATTTGGGATAATGAAAAAGGTCTGGATCTGGACAGTGGTGGCGATGGTTCTACCACACAGTAAATGTAGTTAATGCCACTTAATGGTGCACTTTAAAGTAAGGGTAAGTTTTATGTCATGTGTATTTTACCACAATGAAAAAAAAGTTACCCAATGGCTCTAGACCGTTTTGGGGTGGTGTGATGCAAATTGTCCGGGACTGTCAATTTTATCTCCCCAAAGCATATGAAGTGAACTCCATTGGCCTGTTCAAATCATCTGGGAGATGCTGAAATGGCTTTCTGATGAGTAATGGCATCTTTTGTTTCGCATACTGATGAGCAGAAGCATGTCAGGCTGGCAGGGAGAGGAAGGCAGCGAGGTGGAGTTGGGAATACGGGCCCAATTCCACACTTACCTTCAGCAACTTCCAAAGGCCCTTGGGATTTACGAAGCTCCTTTACTGTTTCCAAGAACTCTTTCCCGCCAGCCTTTTCCAAGGCTTTACCTGTAAGGAGAACAATGAAGCCATTGTGGGTGGTTCTTTTTAATGTCATCACACTGTTTGACATATTCCCAGTAGGCCAGAAAAGAAACTAGGATCTAGGTTTCACAGTTGAAATCCTGGCTGCCAATGGTCAGTGGTGCCACGGGTCCCTGGTCTTCTATCCAGCAGAACTTAAATTCTAATAAACCTACAGGACCTTCTTAGGGATGATTTGTCTATAAAGCAGTCTCATGACATGAATCCTGAACATGATTTCTTTTTTTAATTAGGGCTCCAGAGTTGTTCTAGTCTACCAACGCTGCCAGAATGCAACACACCAGAGATGGATTGGCTTTCAATAAAAAGGGATTTATTTAGTTAACATATAGATCTTCAGAGGAAAGGCAACTAACTTTCAACTGAGGTTCTTTCTTACATGGGAAGGCACAGGGTAATCTCTGCTGGCGATCTCTGCTGGCCTTCTCCCCAGGTCTCCGGGTTCCAACAACTTTCCCAGGGTGATTCCTTTCTGCATCTCCAAAGGCCTGGGCTGAGCTGCTTGGGCTGTGCTACGTTGAGCTCTCTCATTTAAGCTTCCAGCCAATTAAATCAAACATCATTCATTGCAGCAGGCACACCTCCTAGCTGACTGCAGATATAATCAGTGACAGATGAGGTTCACATGCCATTGGCTCATGTCCACAGCAATAAAACTAGGCACCTTCACCCGGCCAAGCTGACACCTGACCCTAACTACCACATGTCCAACCTTGTCAACTTGGCAACTATACACATCACCTTAAACGATATTAAAGTGGCAAAAATTCTCTTCTGGCTGTGGACATGTGAATCTCAAAACAAGTTATCTGGTGACAATATGCAAAGGAGGACAGTCACAGATACATGCTTTCATTTCCATAGGGAGAAATTGGAAGGAACACAGGAGTCACAAGGCCCAAACAGTTCTGAAAACCTGCAGGGCAAACTCCCTTTCCAAGGGTCTATGCAGTGGCCCACCTCTTTTCGAATCAACCTTGGGGGACACTGAGGAGACCACCTTTTTTTTGGCTCCACCCTCTCCAAGCATTGGGGCCACACCTGGGCTCTCTGCCATTTCCGGGGCACATGCTCAACCCCTCCATGTGGTGGCAGCCAGGCTCTCCCCAGTCCTCAAGGAGCGTGCTGTACCTTCTCCAAGGCCTGAGATGGCACAGCTCTTCCACTGCAATGAGGTAGGAGACTCATCCTCTGCCTTCAGGGCAAACTCACCCTCTCCATGTATATGGGTAGGTCCACTCTCCTGGCCTGAGGTTTCTTGGCTTCAGACCCGAGTGTCCATGGTTCTCACTCTGCAAACTCCAATTTGTCCCTTTTGTGTCCCCACTTTGTCCAGATTGGCAGTGGTTCCGTTTACACCAACAGTCTCTTCAAGCACTCCAGGACTTCTCCATCATTCTTGTCACAGTTTCTCCAAAATCTTCCCCTTATCCATCCAAAAAACTGTTCCAAAATATATGGTATCTGCAAACTGCAGCAGCATTCCACTTCTCCAGTACTAAGTCTATTCTAGTCTACTAAAGCAGCCAGAATGCAACACACCAGAGATGGACTGGCTTTCAATCAAAGGGGATTTAGTTAACGTATAGATCTTCAGAGGAAAGGCAGCTAACTTTCAACTGAGGTTCTTTCTTACATAGGAAGGCACAGGGCGATCTCTGCTGGCCTTCCCTCCAGGCCTCTGGGTTCCAGCAACTTTCCCAGGGTGATTCCTTTCTGCATCTCCAAAGGCCTGGGCTGAGCTGCTTGGGCTGTGCTACATTGCGCTCTCTCATTTAAGCTTCCAGCCAATTAAATCAAACATCATTCATTGCAGCAGGCACGCCTCCTATCTGACTGCAGATGTAATCAGCAGCAGATAAAATTCACATGCCACTGGCTCATGTCTACGGCAACAGAACGAGGCACCTTCACCTGGCCAAGTTGACACCCGAACCTAACTACCACAAGAGTCCTGCTCTATGCTTGAGTATCCACATCATGTTGATTCAAATCAGTGTCTTGGTGACTGGACAGCACACCACCCTATGGGGCATCTCAGTCCCCTGCAGCCTGCTTCTTGTCACCAGCTCCTGGTCCCACATTTGCCCCTAGAGGCCCAGGTCCGAGGGGATGGCTGAGCAGGAACCTCTGCGTCCAGGGTGGAGTGCTCTGGAACCCTGTTCCCATCTCAATACCACCACCACCACTCGTTGTAAGTCCTTGGTGTTGTAGGACAGTTATGGGCCGAAGGTGGCGTGACATGCTATTGCCCAACCTGGGCCTCAATGTTCAATGGAAGAATTCAAAGAAATGAGTGGTTATCTCTAAGGATCTTTCTGCTGGGAGCTCCCATGAGTTTCTGATCTTAGCACAATTCCCTACTCAATACCTCGGGCTTGTGCCTTTTACAGAAGCCAAGTGGAGCCTCCAGGACATGGCAGTGTCCCCCTCCAGCCCATCAGGAACCCCACCTGTGTACACCAAGGGATCCAGCCCTCCTTCCTACCTTCTCATGATTCAGAGATGACAGATGAACTAGGAGATGAAGTATTTCACCCCAAGTGTTTTCATCTTCTAATAATTTGATGATCTGGCTGTCTGGGGCAAGTCTCAGCTCTCTCTTTGTGGTTATTATTTGTTATTGTTATCATTATTACCCAATTCAGAGGCTTCCCTAAAGGCTGAGCAAGGCAGCTTCCTCTCTCCAAACTTCAGTCTGTTTGAAGAGCCACAGTACATACACTGTTCCAGCAGTCACTCTCCCCTGGGGGGTGGGGAGGGGTTTCTTCATTATGGTGCTTGGGTTTCAACACTATAATCTGGAAGTGGTTATCACTGGCTGTGCCAAGTGCAGTACATATGGAACTCTGTCTCCTTTCTGGCTCTCAAATCCAGGCCAGTGCTGATGGGTTGGCCTGGAGTAAAATCACCTAAGCCTGGAGAAGACCCAGTAACTGAAGCTGGTAGCCAAGTTTGTATTGGTCTCTATAAAAAGTGAGAAGTGGAGGAAATAGGTTTAGGTGCATTCAGGTCAGAGGCCACATGGGAAAGTTTAAAAGGCAAAGGTGATTTCATTCCCTTCACTGAAGACTTTGAAGAATGAAGCAGACTGTGGGGTTGATGAGGGGAACTGCTCTCTATGGCCGTATTCCAGTGAATAAACGAAGAAGGAATGACAGCATTAGATTCTCAACACTTAGCATTCCCCAAAGAAAACAAGTCTAAGGAAAGTGCATCAGTGGCCCTGACACCACAAAAACAGAGATGACCACGTGTTACATGCCTCCTGATGGAAGGACACTATGTCACTGACAAAGCAGTCCTGCCCCAAATTTTGAACCTGTATCTCATTAAGCTTCTAGAATCCAACCACCAACTTACAAGAAACACAAGGATGAAATATGTTTAACATCAGGAGGCTGATATCAACAAAATACAAACTGTGGGTAGCTATGCAGTATAAATGGCCAGGTTTCCCCCACAAATAAATGGAAAGTTGCAAAAACAGAAAGAAAGAAAAAAAAAGAGAGATATGAAAGGGGTACCTATGGGTTATCAAAGACTTAAGAGATTTATCAACTAATTGCAGTGTGTAGACTTACTCCCCAAGGGTAATCACGTAAATTAAAAAAAAAACAAAAAACAAAACTGACACTCGTGATGCAATTGTAATTTGAACATTGACTGGATGTTTTTTTAACATGGGCAGGCACCAGGAATCAAACCCGGGTCCTCTGGCATGGCAGGTGAGCATTCTTGCCTGCTGAGCCACCGTGGCCCACCCTTGACTGGATGTTTGATGATGTACCTTTTTTAGGTGTAATAATGGTATTGTAGTTACCCAAAGGTTCTTAGATTGTAAGCTCTTACAGCAGTCATATATTTAGGAGTTGTAACTGATATTTCTAAATTCTGAGATACTAAGCTGTTTGTATATATAACCTGGTCGTTCCCTGAAACTTTGGGTAATCATATGGTACCTGAGACTCAGAGTTAGAGCTCTGAAGCTATACAAGTCAGCATTACCCCGTTCGGCAACTGTTAAAAGAGCTGAAAAAGTGATCAGACTTCGACTGGAAACATGAATGAAGGTAACCTGGATAGGACTAACGTAAATCAGAATACTGACTAAAGGATAATGTGGCCCATACTTTAAAATTTCTTCCTCTGGGTGAGACCAAAGAGATGTTTATTTGGTGCAAAATTTATAATTTGGTTAGCACATTATCTACTTTAACTTGTATGGTCAGTTCACTTGAACACCATAATTGCATGGACTCTTGCATAGGGCGTGAGATTTTGTTGGTCTGTACAAGTTAGTGTGATGCCCTGATATATCCTAGAGCAATGTGGGCAGAGAATAAAAAAGTATTTGCAAACTCCTCTTAGGGGACTGGGGAGAAAGGAGGTAATATTCAACTTTCCCATCTGGGGAATTCCTGATATTTTGCAAGCAGTGGGGACAACCAAATCAATAGGCTGAACCCTCAATCTTGGGGCTTGCCCCCTATGAAGCTTATTCCTGCAAAGGAGAAGCAAAGCCTACCGATAATTATGCCTAAGAGTCACCCCAGAGAATCTCTTTGGTTGCTCAGATATGGCCTCTCTCTCTAAGCCAACTCAGCAGGTGAATTCACTGTCCACCCCCAGTACGTGGGACATGACTCCCAGGGGTGTAAATCTCCCTGGCAATGTGGGACCTGACTCCTGGGGATGAGTCGGGACTTGGTATCATGGGAATGAGAAAGCTTTCTTGAACAAAAGGGGGAAGAGAGAAATGAGACAAAATAAAGTGTCAGTGGCTGAGAGATTTCAAACAGAGTTGAGAGGTTATCCTGGAGGTTATTCTTATGCATTAGATAGATATCCTTTTTAGTTTATGGTGTATTGGAGTGGCTAGAGGGAAGTACCTGAAACTGTTGAACTGTGTTCTAGTAGCCTTGATTCTTGAAGAAGACTGTGTAATTATACAGCTTTTACAATGTGACTGTGTGGTTGTGAAAACCTTGTATATGATGCTCCTTTTATCCAGGATATGGACAGATGAGTAAAAAAGAAATAAGGATAAAAAAATAAAGAATAGGGGGAAATAAAGGGTAAAAATTGGGTAGACTGAAATACTGTGGGTCAGTGAGAGGGAGGGGTAAGAGTTATGGGACGTATGAGTTCTTCTTTTTTCTTTTTATTTCTTTTTTTTGGAATGATGCAAGTGTCTAAAAATGGTCATGGTGAAGAATATACAACTAAGTGATGATATTGTGAGCCAGCGATTGTACAATATTGTTGTACTGTATGTATGTGGATATTTCTCAATAAAAATATATAACAAAAAGCAGTCCTTATCTTTTAAAGACCATTCTCAGATATTCACAGATAATAATAATATGGCGTCTGGGGGAGAGGAGAGTGGGTGGATAGAAGCTACCCAGCCTGGCCACGGGTTGCTGATTATTTTAACTGTGTGATGGATATAGAAGGTATCATTATACTTATCTGCTATTTACGTGTATGTTTGAAATTTTCTGTAATAACATATAGTTTTTAAAAAATAATAAATCAGGGCTTTTTTTATCTTCAGGTGATGACTCGCTTAGGTGATGGTAGTATAGAATGGAATCATGATGGGAAGAACTCCTTCTAACAACCCAACAACAATGAAAACGACTATATTTATTATATGCTTATGTCCCCCACTGCATTAAACGCCATCCATGTGTAATCTTATTTAATCTTCACAGCACCTTTATGAAGCAGGCACTGTGGCCATCCTCACTTATAGGTGAGGAAACCAAGGTTAAGAAGATTAAGAAACCTGCCCACGGTCACACAGCCGGGACATGAGTAGTAAAGTCTAGGACAGAGACCCAGGCTGACTCCAGAACTTGCGCTGCACTCTAAACTGTTTTGCTGCCCTTTAACTCATTTATCTTTCTGACTCCCCAAGGGTTAGCCTTATAATCCTCTCTGAAATCTGAGCTTGAGTTTTAGCTCCAATACTCTTTCTGCCCTACCACTGTGCCATTAAAAAAAAAAAAAGACCACACCCACTAGGATGGCTGTTATTTAAAAAATGGAATATATAGAGAGAGTTGGTGAGGATGTGGAAAAATAGGAACCTCACACATTTTTGGTGGGAATGTAAAATGGTGTAGCCGCTGTGGGAAATAGTTTGGCAGTTCTTCAAAAAGTTAACCCCAGAATTGCTGTATGGCTTGGCAATTCCACTTGGTATATATGCAAGAGAACTGAAAACAGAGACTCAAATGGCTATTGTACACCCATGTTCATAGCAGCAGTATAATAATATAATAATAGCCAAAACCCAAGTGATCACCAACAGATGAACACATCAACAAAACGTGGTATGTCCATACAATGGAATAGTATTCAGTTGTAAAAAGGAATGAAGTTCTGATGCATGTGACAACATGGAATCAAATACCGTGTGATTCCACTTATATGAGGCATCTAGAAGAGGCACATTCAGAGAGACAGAAAGAAAGCAGATTACAGGTCACTAGAGGCTGGGGAGAGGGGAAGCTTAGGGAGGTATTGCTTAGTGGGTAGAGTTTCTGTTTGGGGTTATGGAAACGTTCTGGAAACAAGAGGTGCCTGTACTCATTGTATGAAGTTCTGGATGAAGGAATGAAGTTCTGATACATGCTGCAACATGGACGAAACTTGAAAACATCATGATGAGTGACATAAGCCAGACACAAATGGACTAATATTGTATGAATGCACTTGTATGAAATGTTCTGAATAAGCAAATTCAAAGGGACAGAAAATAAAGTACAGGCTACCAGGGGCTGAGGAGAACGAGAGACAGAGACTACTGCTTAATGGGCACGGAGCTTCTGTTTGGAATGATGGAAAGGTTTGGGGGATGGATGGTGGTGATGGCAGCACGATGCTATGAACATAGTTAGTGCCACTGAATTGTATATTTAAAATGGTTAAAGTGACAAATTTTGTTATGTGTATCTTACCACAGTAAATGTAAAAATTAGAAATATCTTTATTTTTTTTCTGATATAAAAAGTCAAATAGCGTAGATGTATAAAGTAGAACACTGCGACTTGTTTAGTTTGCAAGAGGCTGACGTGCTTCAAAACAGAGCTCAAGATTCAGGCCACTAGGGGGAGCCTTTCTCCAAGGGGGGGCATCACTGGCTGCTGGGAGGACCTGGGCAGGGGTGGAAAAGGGACGAAGGAACCTGCATGGTCTGTGCAGGAGAAGCTGATTCTCTTTAATGCTGGGTTCTGTCCAGTGTTTCCTGTTTCCCTGTGGCCTCTGATGCCCCAAGGGAACTGTAAGTGAGCCCAGCAGTTACCACCTAAGGCCTAGCGACTAGCAATCCTCAGAGGCAAACCCTGGACAAAGCCTGTTCTTTGCTCACTTTACCCTTTCAATGGAGAGTTAGGACAGCTCTGTCTCGTAGAAATGTCTGAGATGGGGGGTCAGTTAATAAACCCTTATTTCCAGTGCCTTGACAGCTACCCTCCATGCTCTTCCACCTTGCCTAAAAGCACTAGCCCACCACCGCTCCGGGAGAGGACAGCCCACTGGTAAAACAAATCAATGCCATGGGCTTACAGACAGTGCAGTTTTTTCTAGATGTCCATTTCCTTTTTACCAATGGTGGGGCCAATATTTAAGCTTATAATATATGGAATGTTTTACCCAAAACACATACAACAAAATATTTACAACAACCACTATTCACTGTCGCGCCAACTGGAAACTACCTAAATGCCATTAACGGTAGGAATGGGTCAATAATTGTGGTATATTCACATGATGGAAAACTATACACAGCAAAGAAAATGAACTACAACTGCACTACAAATACCATGTTGAGAAAAAGAAGCCAGACTGCCTGATTTCATTTATATAAAATTCAAAACAAGTGGACCTCTTCAATGCCGTTAGATTTAGGCTAGTGGTTATCCTTGGAGGGGACAGTGACCGGAAGGGAGAATGAGGGAGGCTTCTGAGGCATGGCTGAGGTTCGGTTTCAGGAGCTAGGTGCTGCTTGCACAGGTGTGCCCACTTCGGAAAAAACTTCAAGTTGAACGCTAATGATCTGTGCACATTTCTGTTTTTATGCAATACTTAAAAATTTCAAAAAGGAAATTTGCAGAATTAAAACAAAGATAGTTACCCTCTAGTAATGCTGTTCAGCAAGATACAGAGACCAAGAATTTAACATGGTACCCTGAGCAGTGGAAGGTCCAGTTAACACTGACCGGCTTCTCAAGGAGTCAGTCTGTGGTCTGGCAGTGCTCCACAAGTCTCACGGCTTACCTATATCTTCCTTGAGGTCAATTTCGGCTGTGGTTGGGTGGACAATGCCCTCCACTCTCATGGAGCCAATATGGCTGATGTCGCTCTGGGTCAGGGACAGCTGCATTAGGAAGAGCAGATGGAGAATGTGGGCAAGGCCAAATACCGCTGAAAATCCCCAGACTTTCCCTCGCATCCACGAATTCCTGTGTTAGTCGTGCTGAGTGCCAATGAAAAGGGGCAGCATATGAAGTAACAGTCTCAGGTTTCCCAGGTATTGGGTTTTCATTGGGGTCTTTTGAGCGCAATGGATTTGATTTTCACTTTGAGGCCAGCACCATGTGTCAAGTCTGCCTCTTCTTCCAGGATTGGTTCTAGCCCTTGTGGCCTTGATTTTCAGTGATGAGTTCCCTGAGTAGTAACTGCAAGGGAAGCCCAGGGCTCCCACTCTATTTTTCCCTCAATACCCTGTTCTCAGACCTTTGGGTACCGGGCTGTACAGCCAATGACCTTTCTAGAGAGAAGCCACAGGCTCTGGGACTCCACCCTGCTTATGTTTGGCCAGGTTGGGTTTTGGAGACCACATTCTTGGGGCTATACTTGTGAAATACTGCCCACGGAGCTTGTAACTGAGTGGAATGGAGGGCATTCTCCATTGTTTGCCTATGCTCTCCTAGGTAAGTGAGAGAAAGCTTATGATCATAAGCGTCTTGCTTTCCCTGCTGATGAATTAGGAGCCCCTCATTTACGCTCTTCTAGTGACATGCTCTTCCTAGCCGCTTAAGTGCAGACTTGCAGCCAGAGAGACGAGGAACTGTTTCCTTGTGTCTCTTATGTCAGCCCCAGTCAACCTGGTAGACAAATGGCCTGCTCAGTAAACTTGGCACTGATGGAAATGAATTATTTGCATGTCTGGCTGGGCTGCTGTTGCGCTGCCCAAGAGTGTTCAAATGTATACAGCCCCGTTCTGTTTTCTTTCTGCAGTCTAGAAAGGAGAGCAGACTGAATTATTGGCAAACAATTCATTTCTAACATCAGGGATTTTCAGGAAACATTTATTTCTATTTTCTTTCTTGTATAAATTACATTGAACCATATAAGACAGGCCTCTCAAAGGCAGTTTGAGATAGTTTTGGGTTTTTTTCCCCTTTGGTGGGCACAGAAATAACTGCAGTATGGGAAACTACTAGCAAAGCCAGAAATGCCATTCATTCTATCTCTGACCAGAAAGACCCCCTATGCTAACCTTTGGCTGACCAATGTCAGCATTTACAATTTTTCACACTAAAGAGCTTGATTACTCTCACAACGCAGAAACTACCAGAGCTCTCTGTTTTAAAAAGGAATAGTTCAAGACCAGTGTAAAAGCTGTATCAGGGAGCAGGGGACAAAGGAGGCACCTTTGCCCGTAAGCAGTAGATTATAAAAATGCAATGTTGTTTTACTACAGCACATTATGTTTGTCGTTTTACCTTCTGTCCTAGGACAAGACTCTTAGAAGACAGGATGGTGAAGCCATCCCCTGGCCCATCTTCAGAGGTGGAATTTGAAGTCCCTTCTTTATCGCTGTCCTTTGGTTTGGACTGTTGGTAGAAATGAGAAGGACAGATGGGAAACCACCCAGAAAAGGCCCGAGATGGATTTATTAAACTCCTATGGCTGCTACCAACTTAGATGTGATTAGGCATTATGTTCTGCTGTTACTTGACAGAGGGAAGCAAGGGACAGTAATATGAGGCAAAAAAATATATAGGGCACTGCAAACAAAGCGAAGTGTGTTAGAGGGGTTCCACGCCCCCATAGAGCTCACTAAAACCTGGAACATGTACGCTATTGCCCTTTTCCATGCCTGCAGCTCACGACGGCAAGCATCAGAACCAAGTGGAGGTGTTCACTGCCCACTGTTCCACCTGCCTTCTCCCCAGTTTTTCTGGGGAGATGGGGTACAGTGGCAGTGGAGAGAACCCCTATGTCATCGCTTGTATTATCATAGAGATCTGTTTGAATGAAAGTTTGATAACCTCTAAAGCAGCGCTGTCCAGTAGAACTTGCTGTGATCATGGAAATGTTCGGTCTGTACTGGCCAGTGCTAGTAAGCACTTGAGATGTGGCTGCTGCAACTGAGGTGATGAATTTTTAATATGGTTTAATTTTAATTCAAATGGAGTAGCCACATGTGGTTAGTGGTTACCGTACTAGACAGCACATCAAAGTATTACCCCAGAAATGGCATCTCTCAGCGGTCGCAACTTAGCAGACTGAGCTATCCAAAACACCTGAAATCCGATTGGTTGAACTCAAGGGACTATTTATGGGAAAACAGATTCTTCAGTGTGCAACATGGCACTCTGTAGAGAAATGAGAAATAGGGTTCCAAGCCATCATCTCTTAAGATTTCAGTGGGAGTGACGGAGAAGTGGGAAAACTGCAAACTACCCATGCTTTTGGTTTAGAGACCTCTGTTTGATGATTTGAGCTCTTGTCCCAAATCCCCTTTTTTATTCTATGTACACATTCTCATCCTTTTCTCCCAGCATCAAGTTGCAGAGAGCCCTCTCCTGCAGATGCTTGCTATGCCCTCTGCTTTTGATCTTTAAACCTTTCCTCTTGTTCAGTGGGAGTCCCTGGAGCGCAAGATGCAGACTTGGCTCACCTTTTTGGACGTCCGTGGCTTGGCAGCCTTGGATTTCTTGCCCCCCTTCTTGCCTGACGTGGATTTCCTTCCTCTTTTCTCTGGGGGAGGGGAGAGGATCGTTTCAGACTTGCCTCTGGCCCCTCGCTTTTTCGCCAGCAGCTCAGGGTGAATCCTGGGCAGGACGCCTCCGCTGGCAATAGTCACTCCTTTTAGCAGCTGAAGAGAGAAAAGGTGTGAGCTCTTACGGCAACCAGCTTTCTCATTCTGGATTTAATACAGTTTGAACTGTTGGCAAATCTGGTCTCTGCTTATTGAAGAAGTTGTATAATGCACAATTTAAATGGCTTCCCCCTTTTTCACTTGTATAGTGTTTCTCTGTAGGCTTGTGATCTCACACAGAAAGCAAAACAAAGCAAAACAAAATAAAAGGGTTAGAGAGGTTGAATCCAGGGATGTTGCCCAGGGCTTTAGCATTCCAGACACATCAGAGGATAAAGAGCTCCATATGTGGGGAGCACAGCTTGACAAAAGTTAGGTTCAAAGGTCAACAAATGGACTATACCCAGAGAACCACAGACCATGGGTCTCCATAATCTTTTTTTTTTTTTAATTTTTTACTGTGAAAAATAACATATATACAAAAAAATCAATAAATTTCAAAGTACATTGTAACGTAGTTATAAAACAGATTTCAGAGTTTGGAACGTGTTACAGTTCCACAATTTGAGGTTTTTCCTTCTAGCTGCTCCAAAACACTGGGGACTAAAAGAAATATCAATATAATGATTCAGTGGTCAGACTCATTTGTTAAATTCTAACTTCTCTGTTACAACTCCTCTTTCTCCTTTGATCTTTCTCCCAATCTTTAGGGATATCTGGGCTATGCCCATTCTAACTTTTTCATGTTGGAAGGGGCTGTCGATAATATGGGATAAGGGGAGAGGCTGGCCCCTCTGGGTTTCAGAACTTATCTTGCCTAGGAACCCATCTGGAGGTTGTAGGTTTCTGGAAAGTAATCTTAGTGTATGAAATATCTGTAGAATCTCAGAAAGATCCCTAGGTGTTCTTTAGGGTTAACAGGAATGGTTTTGGTTTTGGTTTGGCAAATCATGGTAACAGCAATATCTAGCTGAAAGCTAGTGTAAGAGTAGTCTCCAGAATAGCCTCTAGACTCTATTGGAACTCTCTTAGCCTCTGATACCTTATTTTGTTACATTTCTTTGCCCCCTTTTGGTTAGGAAGACATTGTTGATCCCACACTGCCAGGGCCAGGCTCATTCCCAGGAGTCATGCCCCACGCTGCCAGGGAGACTTTCACCCCTGGATGTCATGTTCCATGTAGGGAGGAAGGTTTTACTTGCAGAGTTGGGCTTGGAGAGAGAAAGTCACATCTGAGCAACTAAAGAGGTTTTCTGGAAGTAACTCTTAGGTATAAGTATAGGTAGGCTAAGCTTCTTTGCTACAGAAATAAGCTTCATCAGAGCAAGCCTCAAGATCAAGGGCTTGGCCTATTGACTTGGGAGTCCTTAATGTTTGGGACACTATCAGGGGCTTCCCTGGTGGTAAAGCTTAATAGTTCCATACTCAGTCTCTCAAGGGACTTTGCCAATACTTTTTAATTATCTGCCCAACATACTCCAGGATGTATCCAGGTATTACATTAAGCTATACAGAACTACAAGCCCTCATTCCCATTCTGAGCTCCATGTGTTTGGGTTGTTTAAACAAGCTATTCAGACTGGCTGAGTTAGCTTATGTGTTACCGAAAATTTAGGTTTTGAACAAAATAAACTTCTCTTCCTTTGATCTCATACAGTAGGTGAAGTTCTAAAATGCAGACAAGGTCATCCTTACCCTGTATTCTGATTTACCTTAGTTCCGACCAGATCACCTTCGTTTTTATTCCTAATTGAAGCCTGATCTCTTTTTCGGTTTCTTTAAGAGTGGTTGTATGTAGCAGTGCTGATTTCTAGAGCTGCAGAATTCCAGCTCTGAGTCTTAGGTGTCACACAGGTAACCAAAGTTCCAGGGAGATACCAGCTTATACATATATAGCACAGCATCTCAAAACCTAAAAATAACATTTACAGTTCCATACCAAATGTGACTGCTATAAAAGCGTACAATCCTCGGCCCCAACTTTCTTATATTTTCTAAAAGAAACCATACAATAGTTGTTCTTTTGTTTCTGGCTTATTTTGTACCACATTATGTCCCCAAGGTTCGTTCACCCCATTGCATGCCTCACGACTTTGTTCCTTTCTGTAGCCTCACAATATTTGATCATATGTTCTAATGTTTGCCATTCTACTTCTCAAATATCCTTCAGCCACCTCCATCCATTGGGCATCATGGTAATGTCCAAAATAAACAATCTATATCTCACATTATCTTCACTTAGTTGTACAATCAACAACATTCTAAATTTTAGACCATTTTCATTGCTCCAAAGAGAAAAATAAACAATAAACAAAACCTCACCAAATTAGAAACTCCAGCCTCCCCCTTACTCTTGCCCTCCCTGCTGCCTCCCCACCCTCCATTATTTACCCCTGGTATTGCTGTGGTACTGTTGATGTTTTCCTGTTAAACATAGACCATAGAATGCAACAGTAGTTTTCCCCCTAGACCCCTCTATTACTGACTCTTTCTACAAGATTTATATCTTTGAAGTAGTTCATGCAAGAACTTTTTATATCTGTAGTATTAATTGGTGGGATACATGGCTCTATACAACCCCTTTCCGTCATGTTCACCCTCAATATGGCAGTATTACTTATAGACCCACTAGTGAACTGCCTTAACTTCTATTCATTCCCTTATATTTAAGTTCAACCTCATAGCAAAACCATATGGTACCTACCCTTTTGTGTCTGGCTTATTTCACTCAGCATTATGTCCTCGAGGTTCACCCATGTCATATGCTTTGGGACCTAATTTTATCTTACTGCTGCATAATATTCCATCGTATGTATATACCACATTTTGTTTATCCACTTGTCTGTTGATGGCCTCTTGGCTTGTTTCCATCTTTTTGCAATTGTAAATAATGCTGCTATGAACATCGGTGTGTAAATGTCTGTTTGTGTCACTGCTTTCAGCTCTTCTGAGTATATACTAAGTAGTGGTATTGCCAGGTCACAGGGTAACTCGATAGTAAGTTTTCTAAGAAGGAACCGCCAAACTGCCCCTATAGCGGCTGTGCCATTATACATTCCCACCAGCAGTGAATAAGTGCCCCAAATTCTCCAACATTTGTAGCTTCCTGTTTGTTTAATAACAGCCATTCTTATAGGTGTGAGGTGGAACCCTTGTAGCTATTGAAAAGGAGCACCTCTTCATGTGTGTTTTAGCCATCTGTATTTGCTCTTCAGAAAAAATGTTTATTCATATCTTTAGCCCATTTTATAATTGGGTTTGTTCTTTTGTTGTTAAGTTGTATGATTTCTTTATGTATAGAGGATATCAAATCTTTATCTGATATGTGTTTTCCAAATATTTTCTTCCGTTGACTTGGCTACCTCTTCATCTTTTTGACAAAGTCCTGTGAGGCACAGAAGCATGCAATTTTGAGGAGTTGAGGATAAATTTTGAGAACAAAATTTATTGATTTTTTCTTCCACGGCTTATGCTTTGGGTGTAAGGTCTAAGAAGACAACTCCTATATTACTAGGCCATGAAGATGTTTCCCTATATTTCTTTCTAGGAGTTTTATGTTACCAACTCTTTAAATATTATTTAGGTCTTTGACCCACTATGAGTTAAGTTTTGTATAGAGTGGAAGGTAACGGTCCTTTTTCATTCTTTTGGTTATTGGCATCCAGTTCTCCCAAGCCCATTTATTGAAAAGACTATTCTGTCCCAGTTCAGTGGATTTGGGGTCCTTGTCGAAGGGCAATTAACCGTAGATTTGGTGGTCTATATCCACACTCCCGATTCGATTCCACTGATAATCCTTCTCTTTGCCAGTACCGTGTTGTTTTGACCACAGTGGCTTTAGAATAAGCATTAAAATCAGGAAGTGTTAGTCCTCCCACTTTGTTCTTCTTTTAAAATATGTTTTTAGCTATTCAAGGCCTCTTTTCCTTCCAAATGAATCTGATAACTAGCTTTTCCAAGTCTTCAAAGTAGGTTGTTGAAATTTGATTGGTACTGTGTTGAATCTGTAGATCAGTTTGGGTAGAATTGACATCTTAACTACATTTAACCTTCCTATCCATGAACAAGGATTGTTTTTTTCCAACTATTTAGATCTTTGATTTCTTTTAGCAATGTTTTGTAGTATTCTGTGTACAGGTCCTTTACCTCCTTAGTTAAGTTTATTCTTCGATACCTGATTCTTTTAGTTGCTATTTTGAATGGAATTTTTTCCTTAATTGTCTCCTCAGTTAGGTCTTTGGCTGTGTACAGAAACATTACTGATTTTTGCACATTCATCTCGTAGATACCACGTTGTTGAATTTGCTTATTAGCCCAAGAAACTCCGTTATCAATTTCTCAGGATTTTCCAAGTATAGTAGATCATCTACAATTACTTAAAGTTTTACTTCTTTCTTTCTGATTTGGATGCCTTTTACTTCTTTTCCCTGCCTGATCGCTCTAGTTAGACCTTTTAATACAATGTTGAATAATAATGGTGACAGTGGGCATCTTTGTCTCGTTTGTGATCTGAAGAGGAAGGCTTTCAGTCTCTCACTGCTGAGTATGATGCTGGCTATGGGTTTTTCATATATGCACTGTATCATTTTGAGGATGTTTCCTTTTTTTGAAGTCTTTTAATTAGAAAAGGATGCTGAATTTTGTCTAATGCTTTTTCAGCATCAATCTAGGTAATCCTGTGATTTTTCTCTTTCAATTTGTTAATGCGCTGTATTACATTGATTTTCTTGTGTTGAACCATCCTTGAATTCCTGGTATAAACCCTATTTGGTCATGGTGTATAATTTTTTAATGTGTATGGGATTTTATTTGCTAGTATTTTGTTGAGAATTTTTGCATCATATTCATTGAGGAGATTGGCCTGTAGTTTTTCTTTCTTGCAGCATTTACACCTGGTTTGTATTAGAGTGATGTTAGCTTCATCAAATGAGTTAGGTGGTGTTCTAGTTTGCTAGCTGCTGGAATGCAATACACCACAAACGGAATGGCTTTTAAAAGGGGAATTTAATAAGTTACAAGTTTACAGTTATAAGGCCATGAAAATGTCCCAATTAAAGCAAGTCTATAGAAATGTCCAATCTAAGGCACCTAGGGAAGAATACCTTGATTCAAGAAGGCTGATGAAGTTCAGGGTTTCTCTTTCAAATGGAAAGGCACATGGCGAACACAGCATCTTCTAGCGTCCTCTCCAGGCCTCTTGCCTCGTGAAGCTCTCTGGGAGGCATCTTCCTTCATCTCCAAAGGTTGCTGGCTGGTGGACTCTGTGATTCTCTCATTCTTCTGTCGTGGTTTTGTGGCTCTCTCCTTGTTCTGAAAGGGAACTCTCTCCAAAATGTCTCCTCTTTTATAGGATTCCAGTAAACTAATCCAGACACATGTAGAATTGGTGGAGACATGTCTCATCTAATCAAGTTTAATACTGACAATTGATTGAGTTATAGCTCTGTGGAGATAACCTAATCAGGCTTCCAGCCTATAGTACTGAATAGGGATTAGAAGAAACTGTTGCTCTCACAAGACTGATTAAAGCATGGCTTTTCTAGGGCACATAAATCCTTTCAAACAGGCACAGGCGGTGTTCCTTTTTCCTCAATTTTCTGTAAGAGGTTGAGCAGGACTGGTGTAGTTCTTTCTGGAAAGCTTCATAAAAGTCTCCTGTGAAGCCATCTGGCCTGAGCTTTTTCTTGTAGAATGTTTTTTTAGATTTTTAAAATATATATTATATATTCACATACCATATAATCATCCATGGTTCACAATAACATCATATAGCTGTGCATTTATCATCACAATTGTCTTCTTTCTTTTTTGAGAAAAATAACATACAAGCAAGCAATAAATTTCAATGCACATCACAAGTTAGTTGTAGAACAGGTTTTAGTGTTTGGAATGGGTTAGAATTCCATAATTTTAGGTTTTTACTTCTAGCTGCTCTAAGTATTGGAGACTAAAAGTAATACCAATATAATGATTCAGCAATCATATTCATGTGTTAAACCCTACCTTCCCTGTATAACTCCACCATCACCTTTTATCTTTCTCCCACTTTTTAAGGGTATTTTGGCTATGTGCATTTTAACCTTTTCATGTTGGAAGGGGCTGGCAATAATACGGGATAGGGGGTTGGAGCTAGTTGATGTTCTGAAGAGGCTGGCCCTTCTGCATTTCAGGACTTATCTGGTCCAGGGACCCTTCTGGAGGTTGTAGTTTCTGGAAAGTTACCCTAGTGCTTGGAAACTTTGTAGAATCTTATATAATGCCCTTGGTGTTCTTAGGATTGGCTGGAATGGTTTTGGTTGGGGTTTGGCAAGCTATAATAGGTAGCAATGTCTAACTGAAGCTTGTGTAAGAGTGACCTCCAAAGTAGCCTAGACTGTATCTGAACTCTCTTAGCCACAGATACCTTATTTGTTACACTTCTTTTTCCCCTTTTGGTTAGGATGGCATTGTTGATCCCACAGTGCCAGGGCCAGGCTCATCCCTGGGAGTCATATCCCATGCTGTCAGGGAGACTTTTGCCCCTGGATGTGTAGGACAATTTTTGATGACTGATTAAATCTATTTACTTGTGATTGGTTTGTTGAGATCTTCTGTTGTTTGTATTTTTCTAGGAATTTGTCCATTTCATCTAAGTTATCTAGTTTGTTGGCATATAGTTCTTCATAATAACCTCTCACAATTTTTAAAATTTCTTCAGGGTCTATGGTAATGATCTCCCTCTTATTTCTGATTTTATTTATTTGCATCCTCTCTTTTTTTCTTTGTTAGCCTAGCTAGGGGTCCATCGATTTTCTCAAAGAACAATTTTTGGTTTTATTGATTCTTTCTGTTGTTTTTTTGTTTTTTAATGAATTTATTTCTGCTTTAATCTTTGTTATTTCTCTTCTTCTACTTGCTTTGGGGTTAGTTTGTTGTTCTTTTTCCAGTTCTTCCAGGTAAGCAGTTAAGTCCTCAATTTTTGCTTCCTTGTTTTTTAATACAGGCATTTAGGGCAATAAATTTCCCTCTCAGCACTGCCTTTGCCACATCTCACAAGTTTTGATATGTTGTATTCTCATTTTCATTCATCTCCAGATGTTTACCAATTTCTTCTTTGACCCACTGATTATTTATAAGTATGTTATTTCATCTCCATATATTTGTGAAAGTTCTGACTCTTTCATGGTTATTGATTTCTAGCTTCATTTCATTATCATTAGAAAAAGCACTTTGAATAATTTAAATCTTTTAAAATTTATTAAGACCTGTTTTGTGCCTCCACATATGATCTATCCTGGAGAATGTTCCACTAGAGAAGAATATATATCGTGCTGTTTTGGGGTATAATGATCTATATATGTGTTACGTCTAATTCATTTATCCAATTGTTTAAGTTCTCTATTTCCTTGTTGATCCTCTGTCTGGTTTTTCTATCTATAGCGGGGAGTGGTGTATTGAAGCCTCCTCGATATGATTGCTCCCTTCAGTTTTTCCAGTGTTTGCTTCAGGTACTTTGAGGCTCTCTAACTGGGAACATAAACATTTATGATTGTTATTTCTTCTTGGTGAATTGTCCCTTTTATTAATATGTAGTGTCCTTCCTTATCTCCTATGATGTTTTTACATAACAAAATAGACAAAAAATAGACTTTTTGTCTGATATTAGTATAGCTACTCCTGCTTTTTTTGGGTTACAACTTGCATGGAACATCTTTTTCCATCCTTTCACTTTCAATTTATTTGTATCCTTGGGTCTAGATGAATTTCTTGGTAAGTAGCATAAGGATGAATCATATTTCTTAATCCATTCTGCAGTTTAGTCCATTAACAAAGTTATTATTGTAAAAGCATTTCTTGAATCTACCATCCTGTCCTTTGGTTTTTGTCAGATCTAAATATTCTTTTCCCTCTTTCTCTTTTTATCCTTTAAGTTAGCCTCACTGATAATCTTCAATTCTGTGCCCTCCTCCAGGTCCCCCTCTCCTGTCTATTTTTCTTTAGTTGACAGAACTCACTTTAGAATCTCTTGTAGGGCTGGTCTCTTATTGACAAATTCTCTCAGCCTTTGTCTGTCTGAAAATTTTAACCTCTCCCTCACTTTTTTTTTTTTTACACGGGCAGGCACCGGGAAATGAACCCGGGTCCTCTGGCATGGCAGGCAAGCATTCTTGCCTGCTGAGCCACTGTGGCCCTCTCCCTCACTTTAAAAAATATATTTTTATTGATAACTCTTACCATACTAATATTCCATACACAGTGTACAATTGGTGGCTCACAACATCATCACATAGTTGTGTGTCCATCACCATGATCCTTTTTTAGAACATTTGCATCACTCCAGGAAATCTCCCTCACTTTTGAAGGACAACTTAGCTGGATAAAGAATTCCTGGCTGGAAGTCTTTATGCTTCAGGATCTTAAATATATCATACCACTGCCTTCTCACCTCCACAGTGCCGAGTAATTCGAATTCAGTCTTACGTGGTTTCCATCGTATGTGGTGAATCACTTTTCTCCTGCCACTTTCAGGACTTTCTGTCTCCCTTCAACATTTGGTAGACTGATTAGCATATGTTTTGGAGTAAACCTATTTGGATTTATTCTAATTGGGGTTTGTTGGGCTTCTTTGATTTGCATATTTATGTCTTTTATAAGGTTTGGGAAGTTTTCTTCCATTATATCCTCTTCTAATCTTCCTATCCTTTTACTCTTCTCTTCTCCTTCTGGGACACCAATGATTCTTATATTTGTGTGCATCGTGTTGTCCATCATTTCCCTGAAATCCAATTGACACTTTTTCATCTTTTTTGCCATTTGTTCTTTTATGAATTTGAATTCAATTGTCCTGTCCTCTAGTGCACTTCTTTCTTCTGCCTCTTCAAATCTGCTGTTGTGTGTCTCTAGTACATTTTCAATTTGGTTATAGTATCTTTCATCTCTGTGATATCTGCTATTTTTCTATTTACTCTTTCAAATCCTTCTTTATGCTCTTCTAATGTCATCTTAATATACTTTATGTCATTAGCTAACCAACTGAATTTATTTAGGAGATTTGTATGAACATATTTGATTAGTTGTTCCAAAGTCTGTGTCTCCTCCAGTGTTTTTATTTGGTCATCTGCCTGGGCCATATCTGCTTGCATCTTCATCTGCTTTCTGATTTTTGTTGGCTTTGAGGCATTTGATTACTTTGATAGGTTATTTTGACAGTTGATTTCCCTCCATTGTCTAATGTTTTGTATTTGCTTGGGTTTGTGTTGAAAGTCTCCTTTTGTACTTGGTTTGTCAGTAACTTCCTGCCAATCCAAGGCACAGACCTCATGCAGGGGGGTCAACTGTTAAACAAATAGGCAGTTCGCCTGACTACAATTTCCATTTCTTCCCAGCAGATGGCACTCTTGGGCCTCCTCTTCTCCTCAGGCCCACCTCTCCCAGACTGCTGGAGCTAGCTGAGCTGGATGGAGACCCAGTGAAATTCTTGCCAGGTCCGCTGGTCCTCGTGCATGCTGAAAGCCACTAACCCTCAGGCTGGGGGGTGGGCAGTGTGCACCTCAGCAGCGATTCTGCTTGTGGGCCTGATGTGACTAGTGGCCTCCAGGCTCCCTCTTGGAATGACTGTGGGCTGTGGGTTGGGTATATCAGCTGTCCCTGTCCATAGCCAATCTGGAAATGCCTGCCAGGTAGGCAGGGCTAGGCCGGGTGGGGTGCAGGGTCTCGGGGCACAATGCAGCTTGCTTCCTCGTCTCCACCTCCCCATCTGTGCACTCCTGAGGGCTCCAGGCTTCCATATGGAAAGGGGCATGGTAGGCCCTGTGCGCTAGCTGGACGGTCTCTATGAGCAGGGAAAGGAAGTTTACTGGTTTCTGCATTCCCCAAGAGAGTGCCGGACTGTGGAGCTGAAGGGGTAGTCTCTCGGTAGTTATGGTGGCAGACACTTTTCTGGGAGTGACCTCTTTCCTTTACTGGAGTCATGATGTTTTTTCCTCCAGGACCTTCCTACTCGCTGTAGAAGACCATCTCAGGTCACTCACACCCTGGAACTGCTGTCCTGATCATTTTTTCTTCCCTTCTGTAGTTGTTCCATGGAGCAGGGGTGAACTCAGCCTATCCTATTCTGCCATCTTCCCAGAAGTCTCCGTACTCTTTTGCAATGTTACATTAGCAAAATATGTTTGATCATGAACCTCCCAATCAATATATGTTTATTTCCTTGTGAGTAATCTATGTACTATTGCACTAATAGATTCTGCACATTCTAAAGTACACTTTAGAATGACAAGAGACATGCAGAAATTGAGAGTAAGAGTCAGGAAACTTTTATAGCAAAATGACAGTCATCATACAACCATTGGCTTTAATAACAGAAAATGAGTGCTTGCATTTTGTCAATCTTTTTTTTAATTTCATTTTTCTAGTAATTAATTTTTATTGCATTTTAAAAATGATCAGTCCACAGTGGACTGGAAATAAGAAGAAATGATTCTTTACTGCCAACAGTTTGAGAGGAATGAGGTTAGAAAATAAATATAAATACAAATTCTAATATTACCTAACAGCCACCTGCATATCCTTGGAAGGGCAATCACTTAACTTCAGAGTCAGTTCTAATATATCCAGGATTCCCTTGCCCTCATCAGAATAAGCCATAAACAAACAAAGTTTGGGCAAAGCAGCTATGAAGAATAACATTTGCACGTGGAGGCCTTCCCTGGCAACACAATGAGCTTGCCTATAAAAAAGAAAAGGTCTAGCAAGTCCTAGAATATATTACAGGCTCCATTCCACCGATAATTTAACTTTGCATCTGAATGACAGCTCACAGGATTTGTTCTCATCTGGTCTGAATTTTGGGGTATAAATGGAAGTGGGGGTTGTAGCAGGAATGATTTGTGGCTTGTTGGGAAAACCCATTCCGTGGCTTGTCTCAGTGCTTCAGGCATACCTGGTTGAGCTCCTCATCATTGGCAACTGCCAGCAGGATGTGTCTCGGAGCTATCCGGGCCTTCTTGTTGTCCCTCGCAGCATTCCCAGCCAATTCTAGAATTTCCGCTGAAAAGACAAGCGGACATTAACAGGCAATCACAATGGGGTTTAGGCTTTGTAAAGCTTTTCTTTAGAAGTGGCCTTCAAGTTTGATCACAATTATTCATTTTGATTTTAATGCTTGGGTCTAGAAAGGAAACTAGAAAACTGAAAATAACTCAGGTCACACACAAGTAACATAGTTCAGCAAGATATGATACATGATCCTGTGGCAAAGTCTTCTAGCTGTGCCTCAGCATTTGTTCTCCTCTTTCTCCCTTAGTCGATAGACCCCTGTCTTTTGCTAAGGCTATATCCACAGGAATGAGACTATATTTCCCACTTCCTGCATTGATAAGTGTGGCATATGGCTTAATTCTAGCTGATGAAAGATAAGCAGTGGTGTTGTGTGGCACTGCTGGGAAGTGTCCTTCAGGGAGGGGGCTATGCCTTCTTCCCTTTCTACTGGTGGACTGAGGACATGATGGCTGGAATTTGAGCAGCCATCTTCAACCACGAGGAAGAAGCCATGTGACGTGGGTGGTAGAGCAGTAAGATAGAATTGAGTCTCTTATGGCAGTGTAGCCTTCTTACGAACCTTGACTGTCTTCTCTAGACTTCTTTTGCATAACAGAAATAAACTATCTTGTTTTAGCCACTGTCAGGTTAATCTTGACCAATACGGAATCCTAATATAGGATCCCAATTTCTTTCAGTCCATAGAGAGCAGAGTCATCTCTGAACAGAGATGACATAGGTAAAGTCTATCTTTGGTACCCATGGGAACGAACCCACTTCAAAATCTCCTTTTCCCCTGTTCTGTCCCCACCTCAAAGCCCCAGGGTCTTTGAGGGAAGTGGACAGGAAGAACCGGTTTATACTGTGGGATGAAGGAATGCTTAACCCACAAAGCGATCAGGATGGGAATTCCCTCGAGACCTGAGGGTCATGTATTTATCTCTCAGGACCCAAGTATGGCTCTGACTTTAACAAATATGACATTTGCAAATGAGAGAAAGCTGATAAAAAGGAATATCCCTCAAATTATTTTGCATGCTACCAAAAATTTTGCGTCGATATTAAAAAAAAATCTAGCTGCTGAACTGGTTTATAAGATCCATCTGCCTTGCTCCTTTCTCCTCTGCTTACTTTTTACTTCAATTTTGGAAGGATGTTCTGTTAAATTAAATTTGGCTGCCTTCAAAAGTATGAATGAGTCTTACAAATTCCTTCCCTGAGAAAGAGAGAGTCAAACTGCCAATGTGTTGTCTCATCCTTAATGAAGGAAAAATATGTGTGTATGACCGTGTTGTGTGTGTATGTATGTGTATGTGTTGGAAGTGACCTGCGGACACAGTGGCATAAACACTAAGCTCTAAAATTAACAGGCAATCCTGATCAATCTTTCCAATCAACCTAATTTCAAATAAAATAGCACATGAAATGGCCATCATTCATAAAAAGCTATGGTAATAATAAAAACTTGGCATAAGTATGCCATATTAACTAAGCAAATGTGATTAACAAAAATTAGAATAAAATAAACATTGGATTTAAATATTTATATGGCATTTCCATAATGAAATGTGCTAAATCACTGCAAATTCATTCTCATAATATCTTTTCCAGGTTATTAAGCCATGAATATTGTGTTTGAATCTTAACAACAACAAAAAAGGAGCTCCACTGTTATTACCAGTAATTCCTTTATACAGCGGCTATATTTTCTGAATCAAAGATTGGGCCCTATAATTTGAGAAGTCTGAGCATAGTTTTTTGGACAACGGGAGAGAGTATTTGAAATGAACCCCTTATTGGTCAATCTGGTCGCTGCACTCAGGTTCCTGCCCAACCTTTTCTTTTAAAAAGGGTACCCATCAAAAAGAAATAAAAACATAGTTATAAGCTTTCACAAAGAGGGTTGCTTTATGATTCTAGGTTAAAACGCATCCCTCTCCACTGTGGACAATAAAGGTGTTTCCTTCACCTGCGGATCTCGGGAAATCGTTATTGCCGGCTGCACACCTGGGAGGAGGGAACACTCGACTTATCCATTTTCCTAGGTGGGGTGGGGGCAGGAGGGGCTGGGGGGATAGTGGGAGAACTAAGGCACCTTCCTCTTTGAGGCTTCTGAGCAGGAGAAAGCGAATGGAATTCAGTGCCTTGGAATTTCCCTTTCCTGCCTTGCCACGTTCATCAGACGGATTCCCGACAGCGCGAGCAGCAGGGCAACCAGGGAACCTGACATGCTCGGGGCCTTCAGGCCGTCCTGAGGCAGTTGAGGCTGCTTTCAGCCGGAGAGACAGATGCACAGACATTAGATGCACAGACTGAAAAGCTCTGGAGTCATGTGCAACTAAGAGCTTAAATCAGTGATTCAGCGAGCAGCACAACGCATGGCACCCCAGCTAGGCCCAGTGGGTGTGTGCCTGGCCCCTTGAACTAACCCTTTGGAAATAATTTAAAAGAAAAAAAATCCTTAATTACCTGCTCAAATGCGAAAACAAGAAGTAGATTTTTTTTTTCTTGAAAAACTTCTTAATTCACAACAGAAAATCTAGACCAAGGAGTTCTTTGCGCTGTTGGATTTTTAGTGCCTTGGGACAGACACTTTGCCATTTAAGTATTGGAAACAACTTTAATCATTATTAATCATTTCAAATGGTATGACCAATATATTCGCACAAACTATAAAAGTTTGCTACGTTCTTGATTTTATTGCTCTTGGAGACAAAAGCATTCTTATATTGACAACCAATCGGAGAAGCGGATTTACAAAGCACAAATCTGTTTTACTGCAAAGTTTGCAGGAAGATCTAGATTCTGATAAATGGTAAAGATGTCTATAGCAAACCCTTCCCTTCTTGGAAGTCCCACTTCCAACCAGCATAGCAACCATGTGGAACACAGCTGAGTGTCTGGTAGTAAAGAGGATGATTTCTTTAGCCAAAAAGGATGTTGGGAAGTTCACGTGCATTGTTTTAGAACAGCCTATGTCCTCGCAATTTGCACACAATTTAAACCAACACTGGATATTCCAGCTCACGGCAGATGGGAAATATATTAAATGTAGGACTGAGGTGGAGGCAAGGAGTGGCCACTCCTGCAAGACTGTCTCTTTTGGCTCTTCTTTCTTTGTCCACTGGCACCCTGGGGCTCTGTCCATTCCTCTGCTCTCCTGGGTCTCCGCAGTCTTCTGGGCAAACCCCACCAAATTCAAGGCTCAAGCTTCCACCCATTTACCCACTTGTCTATCTACCAAGTCTAAACCCTATCACTGCCATGGTGTCACCTGCAGCTTCACCTGGAGATTCCAGAGGTAACTCAACCACAAATCATAGCTCAGTTCCTCCCACACTCCTTGGGACTGGCAGCTCCATCAGACTCTGCTTCTACCAAAGACCTGGGAGTCATTCCTTCCCCTGCCCCTCCTCTCAGTCACCACGTGGGGCCCACCCGGCCTCACCAATTTTGAGTTAAGGCTCAAAGATCTTCCAGCCCAGATAACTGCAATGGTCATTTAACTGCTTTCCCCACACCCAGTTTTGTCCCCCAGGTCCCTGCCAACAAGGCCACCAGGAGGCTGTAGGAACCTCTGTGCCATTTAGAAACAGACACCCCTTCCTCAAGACAAGTCACTTGATTTTGTTAGAACAAGACCCTTTATTGCTATTTGCTGACACATTCATAATAAATATATAAACCTCCGAGGCCTATGATGTGAATGACAGAGACCCCCTTAAATGTGTATCTCTGTGCAGTGCATGATCTGCACAGCTACAACGTGATGTTTTCAAAACACAAATCTAATAAATGAATATTGTTAGGTAAGAAGATACTTGCCATTAAATGGATAGATTCAATTATCTGGAAATGGTGCGTAAATGATGGGTCCTCTGTTACGCAATGATTTCACGAGGTACCAGTTTTCAACTCTGTTTTAAGACCTATGTGTCCTATCAATACTACAGAACACTTTCTCACCATAAAAATGATTATCAAATAATTCATTCTCAATATCTTACACTTATCGTATGTCTATTGTTAATAAAAACTCAGTATTTTTTCTGGGATTTGGGGCTTTTTTTTTCAGTTCCTTTTTCCTCACATCCACTAGAGGTGCATATTGGGCCAATATGATCCCAATTCTACACACCGAGAAAGTTAAGTATGAATGTGATGGCCATTTTGGGAGAGCTGAGTAGGTCTCAGGTTGATGGAACATTCTAGATGACCCATTCGGCATGCATTCTTTGCCTGATTTTAAGCCTCCCCCAACAAGCGGGGGCTGGAAACACCATATGACTCTTAACTTCCAGGTGCCATCATGTGGGAGCCTGGGGCCAGCAAGTCCGGAAACGGAGTGAAACTGACTGCCCCGTCTCATCAGAGTTGCCGAAATTTTGTGCAACTCCTTTTTTCTCTTACTGGCCATCCCAGGTTTCCTCTCTGGGGGCAGAGAGTGGCAGAGAGGACCTTTTAGAGACCGGAGAGATGAATCTGCGAGGGGAGGCAAGCTGGCCGAGGCAACCCGCCGGTCGTGGCGGGGCTGACCCAGAACGCCGGTGCCGGAATCCCCCGCACGCGGGACCGTGAGCACCATCTGTGCTGAGCTCTGGGCAGGAGGCAGGGGCTGAACACTGCAACTCAAGACTTTTGCTACGAGGGCCAGTTAGGAAAGGCTGTGAGGGTTATGCTCTGCATCCAGGAGAGGCGGGTGTCCGCACAGGGTTGACCCCGGGGCACAGCATCTATCGCCTGCCGCCCCGCCCCTCCCGGGACCTGGAGGAGCCCCCCCCCCACCCCGCCCCAGCCTCCGGGATCCGCAGGAACCCTCTTTCTGGTGCGCGCCCCTCTCCAGGATCTCCAGCCCCTCTCCCACCTGCAGGGGTGCTGCACTCGTTGGTGCCAGGGACACCGGGGGCAGGCTGGTGAGGCTCACGGACCGGTCTCAGAACGTTTTAAAATGCATCAAAACAAAATACATAGGACAACATTATGCTCAATGAAAAAAAGCCAGACCTGAAAGGTCACATAATGTATGATTCCATTCATATGAAATCTCCAGAATAGGCAACTCAGAGACAGAAAGTAAATTAGTGGTTGCCAAGGGCTGGGGGGTGGGGGTGGGGTAGAATGGAATGCTACTGCTAATGGGTCTGGGTTTTTTTAGAGTGAATGAAAATGTTCTAGAATTTGATAGTGGTGATGGTTGCATAACTGTGAATATTCTAAAAATCACTAGATTTTTACACTTTAAAGGGGTGAATTTTATGGTATATGAATTATATCTCAATAAAAAATACATAGATGAGAAAGAAAACCAATTATATTGAAATCTAGTTTTCAAAATACTAAAAATATCTGGGATATAAGAATCTATGTGCTTCTTTATTAACACATAAAGTGTTGTGGTGGCAGGTCTAATAACTTCTTTGATTTTGAAGTAATAAGTGTAAATGATATTTCTAGATATCTATAAGTATGGCGATATAATAAGAAAATCTTGGTGATTTCTATCAGGGAAAAAGTCCCAGGTATCACTGACCCTACTGTGGTTTGTTCCTCACATTCATAAAGGAAGGAAATGCTAAATTTCAGGTAAGGTGAGTGAAAATAAAGATATAATCTTTTCCCATCCAAGTTCATGGACCCCTGAATTTGGGTCCAAGGACCCCAGGTCAAGAAGCTGGCTGCCCTGACTCCTTCCTGTTTGGCTCAAGCCATGTCACACCCTGCCCCCTCTGCCATCCTCCAGCTGCCAACTTCTCTCTTCCCCACCTTTTGGACAAATACCCTAAAAGAGCCCCCTACCCCCTGTCTCCAAGTCCACGCTCCACTCCTCAGCCCACTGCACTTTGGCTTTGACCACCCACACCGACGTTGCCAAGGCCACTGAAGATTGACAGGTGGCCACCGATGATTGATAGGTGGCTAGAGCAGGATGGGACCCCTCAGGGGTATCTGACAGTTACTGGGCCCCACCTTCCTTCTTTTGGTCTCTGGTGGCCCCATGTTCTCTTGCCTTTCCTCCTTAACCCCTAGCTACCCTCCTCAGCCTCCCTGCCAACCTCTCCCCTCTGCCTGGACATGCTGCTGCTGCTCGGGGTTGGGTCCTTGACCCTCCAGCCTCATCACTGACTTCTCCTTCCGGGTGACCTCATCACTCCACGGCCTTGATTATCACAGGTTGCCTGGTAGGTCTTCACTAGGTAACATCAGCTTCTATGTGTCGACTGAGTTGCTTTTATGTGTCCCGAGTGGCACATGCTTCCTTAGGTAATTCCTACAATAACCTTATGGGGAGTGGAGCAGTGTGCCCATGGTGTCAGGGCTGACTAGGGGCAGAGCCAGAATCCAGGCTTGGGTCTGCATGATTCTAGCTCTCCTACCTTCTCTGCTCTCCTGGATAACAGGAGACACTCAGGGCGGGCCACAGTGGCTCAGCGGCAAGGATGCTTGCCTGCCATGCCAGAGGACCCGGGTTCGATTCCCGGTGCCTGCCCATGTTAAAAAAAAAAAAAAATTATAAACAGGAGACACTCAAAACTTAGGTCCCAAACTGAGGCCCTCATTCTCCACCCTGTTTATCCTCCATTCTCTCCTCCTTCAGCTGCAGGCATCACTCTTCACCCACCAGCTACTTTCCTCTCAGCACACTCCTTCCACATGTTCTCCACTCCTCTTGTTTCTGAGCTCACCCCGTCCTCCCCCACCCATGGTAGCTGGGACTGAAAGATGCAAGTCGTCGTTGACGCTCCTTTTCCTTTATCCAAGTCATTAGTGGGCAGAGCTGCTCTACTTTCCAGAGATCTCCCCAATTTGTCCATTCCTTCTCGCCATCTCCATGGTGCACTAGTCCTGGCCACTATCAATTCTCAAAAGTGCTCCGGCAACAGCCCTGGCCGGTCTCCTGATGCTGATCTCATTCCCCACCTAAAACCTGAGTGATCCTCCCCAAATGCCACCTCTTCCCTCCTGTGCTGTCCCATGCCATGTGTGTGTGCATTTATGTGACTCCAGCGTGTCCTTCAAGGACCTTCGCCATCCAGCCCTGCCTACCCCATTCCTGGCCTCATCTCTCAGCCCCTGCCTCTTTCCCAGCCATGCTCCAGGTAGGTGAATTTCCTCCAGTTCCTGGACATGGTCACATTTCCTCTAAACTTTGGGTCTTCGCTTCATTCTTTCCCCATTGGGCCATCTCCCGCAGCTCAAGCTCTGACCTGCACCTAGCCAACTCCTACTATTCTCAACCCTGGCTGCACTTTAGAACCACCTGGGGAGCTTTTAAAACTCCTAATGCCCAGACCACACCCAGACTTTTTTTTTTTGGGCATGGGCAGGGCACCAGGAATCGAACCCAGGTCTCCGGCATGGCAGGTGAGAATTCTGCCACTGAGCCACTGTCGCACCACCCTACCCAGACCTTTTATATGAGAAATTCGGGGTGGGACTCAGGCACCAAGATTTTTAATAAGTATATTTAAGAAAAAGCAGGAGGATGTGGTTTAGGTCTTAACACCCTTGCTTTATAATAGGTACCCCTGCCCTCCAACAGCGCCTCTAACATCCCTGACTCACATGCATCTCATCTTACTGTTTGTCTTGCCTGCTGGACTGGATGCCCAGTGAAGGCAGGACCATCTCTGCCTGTTTTCTGCTGTATCCTCAAGGCCTACCCCAAGAGGGACATATAGTCTATATTAGTTTCATGAATGCTGAAAATCATTTCACGGGGACAAAATCAAAAAAATTTGAAACATCCCCTCCCAGTTAACAAAAATCTCCCTTTTCACTTACAGTGGCCTATAATTCCACTAATAATGATTCGTTCCTTTGGCTTAAACCCCTTGTTCAATTAAAATGCAAATGCAGTTTGAAAATACAACCACTTTAATGGCATTAGTCTTTTACACTTTGCCCTGAATGAGTTTATCAGCTCTTAATAGTGGGGAGGGGCGAAGGAGGAGTACCCTTTATTGAGTGCATCCTAAGAGTTTTACATACACCAGCTCCTTTAATGGAATTAAACCAGCTAGCACTGAGAACACCCCAGTGCTCAGATGCTAAGTAATAATTAGCCCATGGTAACAGAGCTGGCAAATTAATAAACCCAGCTTTGAACCGACACCTAAGCTATGTCCTCTCAACTCCAGCCAGAGGTTGCGGGAAAGAAGGCACCAAAGGCAGGAAAAAAAGGACACGACAAGGCCTGTCTGTACCTCCGAAGACAACTTCATCTTCTCCATTTGACCTGGAGCTGGTCTGGTGCAGGTGGCCGGGAGCAACCCTGCAGGGCAGGGGATTGGCTGGCAACGTCACAGTCCTCCTGTCACCTGGTTCTCACCTGCCTGTCATCACAGCAATACCCCCTAGTCCCTCTCCACCTCCATGATCTCTTCTTGGCGCAGCTGCCAGGGGCAGACCACAGGTGCCGCCTGCTCCAAACCCTCAAGAGCTTCCATCTCAAGGTCTTCACCTGGGCCTGCGAGGTCCTATGTGAGCTCCTCTGTTACCCCCCAACCCCACCCCGGCCCTCATTTACTGTCCCAAGCTCACTGCCTCAGCTCCAGCCCTCCAACCTTCTTGCTATTCTCTCAGCACTTCAGACATGCTCCCTGTGGTAGTTAGATTCAGTTGTCAACTTGGCCAGGTGAGTGTACCTAGTTTTGTTGCTGCGGTCATGAGCCAATGGTACGTGAACCTCATCTGTTGCTGATTTACATCTGCAGTCGGCTAGGAGGTGTGCCTGCTGCAATGAAGGATGTTTGACTTAATTGGCTGGTGCTTAAATGAGAGAGCACAACGTAGCACAGCCAAAGCAGCTCGGCATTCCTCATCTCAGCACTCGCAGCTCAGCCCAGGCCTTTGGAGATGGAGAAAGAAATCACCCCGGGGAAAGTTGTTGGAATCCAGAGGCCTGGAGAGGAGACCAGCAGAGACCATCCTGTGCCTTTCACGTAAGAAAGAACCTCAGTGGAAAGTTAGCTGCCTTTCCTCTGAAGAACTAACAAAATAAATCCCCTTTTATTAAAAGCCAATCCGTCTCTGGTGTGTTGCATTCCGGCAGCTAGCAAACTAGAACACTCCCTGCCAAGGTTCCCCCTGCCTGGGACACCCTCCCCCAGAAACCCAGTGCCTCTCCTTGGCCGAGTGGAGCCTTCCCAGACCACTCTGTTTATAGTTGCCCCCACCCACTCCCTTTCTGGAACACCCTGTTTTCCTCCTCTGCTTTATTTGTTTCTCTAGCACTTACAAACATGCTACTTATTTGTTGACTCTTTCCTGCAGAATATATTTTGCTCCAGGGATGGGACTCTTATCTGTTGTGGTCTCTACTCTGACTCTAGCATCTAAAACAACACCTGGCATATAGTAGGTGCTCAATAAGTGTTTGTTGAATGACTGAAAGAAGGAAGGTGCTGTGAACTATAGAATTATGAGAAATCAATTTGAGAAATAGGATGATGGTCTACTTTGGGGAAACACTGTAAATCTTTAAAGATGTGCTGGCTCAAACTCACAGTGTGATCAGGCAGGTGGTAGGAGAGCCTTTTTTGGTGATTCTTTAGTACCCACTGCCATGGGGCCTGGTGGCTCCACTCCAGAAAAATTAAAAATTTCATAACTGGCCCCATTCTTCTACCAGGGAATGCTCTCAAGATTTGCTGGGTGTACTGATAATGTAGATGCTCAACAAAACATTTGTTGAATGAATGAACAGGGAAAAGTCATAGGCTTTTTCATCTAACATATCTGAACCAAAGGATAACAGAGACTCCAGTGATTTGAAAAACCAAATTTCGTTATATTGGGCATCTGAGTTTAGATTTTTGCCAATTGGAGGCCTAGGAAGTACTTAATTATTTTGGTTACGTGAATATTAGGGACAATGTAGGGCAGCAAAAAGTGCATGGGTTTGGGGGTCAGAGAACCTCGGTAAATCCTACCTCCCCATTTCATGCTGTGGGGTGTCTGGGTTACTACTGTCTCAGTGGGTGGTACTAACCTGATAAGTGGTGTTGAACTTCATATACCTTTCTCGACGTACCCTTTCTGCCATCAGTCTTCCCCTTGCCTCCCTGGAGATTTCCCCCTTAGATTCCTGGGCCCGATCCTTCATTTTAAATAAGTACCCACCAAGTCTTTGGGCTGCTGCTCAGAAACCCCCTTACAATCTCCAAGTGTGGTCCCTGGATGAGTGGCGCCAGCATCACCTGCAGTGAGTTAGAAATGCAGCATCTCAGGCCCCACTCTGGCTCTTGTCAACAAGATCCCTGAGTGGGCCTCACTTTGCAAAGTGCTGCACCATACCACTTAATTGGGTTGACTTTCAGAGCCCTCCAGTCCTTCTCTCAAACCTCCTAAAGGATTCTGAAGAGCTCTGGGCTCAGGAACAAGCCTTTCATTTCACAGTAAGAGAAAGCTCAAGAGGCCGAGACCTGCCTGTGGGAAGGTGGAGGAGGAGAAGGTTTGTACATGGGTATCAAGGCACACGGTTCCTGAGTAGTGTTGACTGGTGAGTGAGGGGCTACCAAGAAGACAGGACAGCAGTGAACATCTGGAAGGCAAAGAGATTGCTTTTGAGCGGGAAACAGGATAGACACCAGCTTAGCACTGGTGTCTGGGGGGGGGGGGGGTAGGGAAGGCCCTACTACCCTTCCCTGGACAGGGACCAGCCCCCACCACACCCCCAGGGGTTTTTGCACTGCTTCCCAGGGACACAAAGTTTGGGGATGTTTGCTATTAAAATCCAGCTCGCTTCCAAAGGGATTTAATCTTTATGCTTGGGGAATCTGTTAATCTTGGACAAAGTCAGAGACATTGTCACTCACGGTCAAAGTGACCTTACAAAGAGCTAGTCACACATTTACATATATATATATATTAAAAAGCATCTTTGATATTGTGAGGTTCAGTTTCTGCTTAAGTATAGCATAACAAAAATGGTAAACAGCAAGCTACCCAAATATAGAAAGAATACACACAGAAAAAAATCCCACCTTTTAATAAAAAAATATTTTTAACAACCAGTATTGGACATTGTTTTCCTATGCTCACATTGTACGCAGAGAATGACCTCAGGGAAGGAGAGCAAAACCCAAACATAGCAGTTCCACAGAAACCCACCCCCTGCGCCGACCTGAAGATACTTCAGGTAAAGGTTATGGACATCGAGTCCTAGTTTAAGTGCACCAGGAAAACTGCTGCATGAGGAATTTGATGTAAAGTTCAGACCCTCTTCTACAAAATGACTAGCAACCCCTCAGTTTCTCTTCTATGGGAAACTGGGTTTTTGCATATTGCATTTGCTTAAAATAAGACACCTTTTGGGGGCTTGTCTAGAGAAAATCACTTTATGGTGGGTTCTTTGCCTTCCATTTGATCGTCTGTCCTTCTTATCCCCCCCCCCCTTCGGGGGCAGAGGGCAGGGCGGGCATCTGGGATGGGGCTCTCTGCTCTGCGTTCCCACGTTACCTGCCAGGTACTCGATGACGGCCGCCATGTAGACTGGGGCGCCCACGCTGATCCGGTACTTGAACGTCCCTTTCTTCAGGTACCGCATGAGCCGGCCCACCGGGAAGATGACGCCGGCCCTGGCTGACCGGGACAGCTTGGACATTTTCTTCTTCCCACTTCGGCCTGACATCTTGCCTCAGTTTCCCTCTCAGCTTGCTGACTCAGTGACTTCCTCAGCACCAACGGAATTCTGGAAAAGAAAAAAGGCAGGGTTGAGGGCAACTGTGGGCAAACATCTTGGGGACAGTGGTGTGACCCTGGGGTACCTCTATGGCACACTGAGGGCCACGTGGAGGCAGCTGATACCTGGCTGCTGCCCTGGGGAGCTGCTGGCAAGGGGCTAGGTGTGGGGTCACCTCAGGGCATCTGCAGGCCCACCCACAAACAGCTGCCCGCACCCCACAGTCAAGCCAGTACCACCTAAATGGGGAAGCAAAAGAGAACTGTTACTGGAGAAAGCAGCCATGGCCCCTGTGTAGGGTGGACAACAGTTCCCAAGCTGCATAACCCCTCCCCCCAATTCTAAGAACCTCTGAATGCCATCTCATGTGGAAAGATATGATTAAGTTAAGGATCTTGAGATGGGGGATGTTATCATGGATTAAGGGGTGGGCCCGAAATGCAATCACAGGGACCTACGTGAAGGAGGCAGGAGATCAGAGAGAGAGGTAAGAGGTGTACCGACACAGGTAAGAGGCTGGAGTGATGTGAGGAGGGGTTTGGGAGCCACGGAAATGCAGGTGGCCACGAGAAGCTGAAAAAGGCCAGCGAATAAGTTCTCCCCCCAAGCCTCCAGCAGGAACGCAGCCCTGCTGACACCTTCACTGCAGCCTGGTGAGAGGGGCCGAAGTCTGATCCCCCGAACTGTAAGGGAATACATTTGTGTTAAGTCGCTAAGTTTGTGGTAATTTGTTAGAGCAGCCACAAAAAAGAGAGAAAAAAAAAAAAAACCAATGTAATATGGTTCCTCTTTGTCCTGATTTGCTTCTGCCTGTTGTAATAACTAGGACTTGGTTTAGATGATCACACCGATTATAATGGTGAGCTCTGATCTGCAGAACAGAGCGGAGGTGCCTTTCTCAGCTGGGAAACAGGTTTCTGAATTCTCCATAATGTAGCATTCCTGAGAACGGAAGCAGGTCAGAGAAGCAGTTTTGTCAGACATGCCGATGCAGAGAAAGCAAAAGCAAATGAAAAGCCACGGTGCAACCCGAGCTTCACTCCTCAGAATAGATTTTTGAGAGACACTTCAGAATTAGCACAGTGTAAAAGGTGACTTTAGTGCAGTGGCCCGAGACACGGGCACAATTCACTGCTATTTCAGGAAGCAGCTGTCCGAGGCGGCTCTCTGAGAAGCCCACTTCCAGGGGAAGTCTTGGAGGAGAGTATGAGTGCAACCAGGAATATCTGATGAAGAAACTTAGGGCAGGCATCGGGCAATGTCTGCAGGACCTGCTGTTGCCAGCACTGTCCGAGGGGACAGGGGCACAGAAAGCAATGGAAATGGTCCCTCTCTCAGAGCCACCAACACACCACCCTTCTGCAAATGCGGCGGTGGTGCCCCAAATAGTTTGGTCCTGTGGGGGGAAAATCCCCCTGTGCTGGGAGAGGAAGCCCCAGGTTTGGGCCCCCTCTACCTAACGAGAGCTGAGCCCCACAGGCTACCCATGTGGCCTCTGGGGCCTTATTCATAAAACAGGAGAGAGGAGAGGTGACTAATGAGTCCTTGTGGTCTTAGACGTATGACTTTTCTGAAATTCACTTTCACATGGTTCTGGAAAAGAGGCTCAGTCCCTTTAAGAAGTTGGTGCTAAGGAGTTAAGGGCCCGTGCAGGCTCATAAAGATGTAATGGAGATTCCAAGAAGCCAATTATGTGTTTTTGTTTCAGTTACTAGTAGGTAGGGAGGTGAGGTGGTTGCTATGGAAACCACGAGAAGCCCATCGCAGGGTGGATGCTGTGTGTGCTGGACGGTCACGCTTTCCCTGCAATGGAGAGGATGATGCACAGAGCACCCTCCAGTTTGCTCTAACTTGGCAAAGCTTGCGGGTGATACCCCATTAGGTTTGAAGAAAGAGTCTGGCAAGACGGGAGCTCTCTGAGTGGTTAGAGAAACTAGTGGGTGCTCCTTGGAGGCATGGGTCCCTGTGGGGTGGTCCTTCAGAGGAACTGGGAACCAGATACAACCTGCATCTGCAATACACCGTCCTCACATATCTGAAAGACCAAGGTGTAAAGTCTTGTAATCATCGCACAATGAATTGGAGAGTTTTAAGTACGTTATCGGTTGGGGGCAGGGAAAAAAACGCTCAACACTCAGGGAAGTAGAGGAAAGGATATACTGCTGCCTGCTCATTCCCTTCTACCCCCAGGAGCCCAGCAGTTGAAAAACAGCACTGGTTTTGTGTGTGCTGGGGAAGAGGGCGTATTCAGACACAGTTGCTTTAGCATTTATTTCCATGATCAGGTTTTAAGCCCACAGGGTCTCTGATGAGTTATGCTTTATAGATAACACAAAGGTAAATATTAAGTTGCAGCACCGATTTGGACACAGGCAATAAACTCAGATGAGCCAACACAAATAACTACTGTATTTATTGTGTTTATGATGCACTTTTTTTAACATTTTACTATTTCTAGAAATCAGTATGCATCTTACAATCGATGATACCATAGATTCAATGAAAGACAGTATTTACGAAGCATTTATTATTGAACAAGAAACTACATTAGATGTTGTGGAATAGACAAAGGAGAGAGAAGACGTGGCCCTTGTCCTCAAATATTTTCCAGTGAAGCTGCATGACAGACCATAATAATGTTTCAAATAGATGCTAGAGCCATGTTTCTCAAACTGTGCATCAATGTACCCCAAAGTGTAGTTTAAACTTTCAAGGGAAATACAGCGATGCTTGGCCTCTGTTGAGACATTACTACTCCCAGCTTGGGACAGTTTCAACAATTTCAATGCTGTGTGTGCTGGACGGTCACGCTTTCCCTGCAATGGAGAGGATGATGCACAGAGCACCCTCCAGTTTGCTCTAACTCGGCAAAGCATTCCTTTCAATGATGTCACATCTTTGCAAAGCTGGAGTTTTGGCCATTGCTGTGATGAAAAGCAAGTGCCACGCGAAAATTGACATGGAATAGAAAATGAGGCTGATGGTGTCCAATCTAATTCCACGGTTTGAGAATCTGTGTAGTGCCCAGCAGGTGCACCATCCTATCTGTAATTCATTGTGGTTATTTAAGAGTGAAATAAAAATATCATGTTTTCTGGTCATTCATGCACATTATTTTTTCAAATAGCTACTAAACTGTTAAGTCATGCATACTTATTAAGTTATTTGGCCCTAATCACTTAATAAATGGAATGCTTAGGTATTTCTTCTAGTCGGGGGCACCAAGGAAAAATGGCTGAGACATTTGCACTCTGGACTGAACAAGCCTGGCAACCTGTGGGTTAGGGCCCTCTGCCACCAAGCTTCCACATATAATTACGTCTTGCTCAAGGTCATCTGGAAGCAAGGAAAGCAAGAGAGTTAAAGAGGTTATTTAAAATTTTTTAGTTTATTTTATCTTAAATCTAAGTGATTCTTGCACATAGTAAAAAAAAAAAGAAAAAGAAAAAGAAAAAGGTACAGAAATGCATATAATGAAAATCAAGACACCTACTCCACTCTTTCCACTCCCAGTCTCACTTGTATTGTAGAAGCAACTACATGTAACGATTTTTCATTCCGGTTCTGGTAGTTAGCTCCAAAACTCTCATAGGTTTACACCTCTACTTCTGGATTTATTTTCACTTTTAGACAGTTTCTACCCATTCCTGTGTAAGAAGGATGAACATTTCAATCATTTTTCTCCTCCTTTTTCCAGTTAAATATATTTTCACTTTAATTGATACTTTAAATAATACACTTAAATCTCCATTATGGGTTCCACCATTAGACATGCCACTCGGGTCTTCACTATGCAAGTCGAGGATGTGAGTGTCCTCTCCTGTCTGTTCCAGCCTCCCTGTTTCTACCTTCGATCTTCTTATCCTTTTCATCATCATCGTTAGTCACATTTATATTTTGTTCTCAAACCACAATGAAATCTACCCCCTTTTGACTGGAGGTTTATTTTGAAACTTGAATGCCAATAAGCAGCATTTACAAAATTATGACTTTGTAAATACTGTTAAATCCAGCATCAAGTGGGGTCCAGCATCACATTTCCTTCTCTGTGGTCCAACCTGGTCATCCCATATCCTCGCTCCAACAACAAATGGATTCTATATGTCCTGTAAACTTGCTGCTCCAAGTCATTCCACGCTTGGCTTCGTATTTGGACCAGGATTTTCTGGCTTCCCTTTTTCTTCCCAAAGTTACTAATCACCTTTCTTTGTTCTTATTGACAGAAGAAAAAACATGACTTTCCCAAATGCTCCAAATTACCAGACTTCTCAATTATACTGATCTTTGCAGAGGCCCTTTCTTCTCAGAGGCGTTGTTTCTGAAGCCCCCTGACCTCAGCTGTTTGGACAGAGAGTCCTCTACCTATAACCGTTCTGGGACCTGTCCTCCCTGCTCGTCCCTCATTCACGACTTCCTCTTTATTGGTTGTCTGTCATTTTTGCTGGTATCCATCTCGTGTAACTTCTTCAGAACAGTTCACGGAAGAAAACTTTGTTTTCTTACACAAATAGAACTGTCTTTATTGAAAGATCTTTGATTTATACTTTTTAGCATCAAAATTTCGCTTCAAAATTTTCAACAACTGATCCTGTTGGTTTTAGCACCCTATGTTACAGATAAGAAGTTAGGTGCTACCTCCCGCCACCTCCCACCCAATCATTTAGATTTTCTCTTTATCCTTTACATTGTGGAATTTTACAAGGATGTGTCTAAGATGTGATTTCTCCCCCATTCATCCTGCTCACTTGGCAATAATCCCATTTAATCTGAGGACTCGTATCTTTCATAATTGGGATTTTCCCCTATTAATGTGTATTTAATTGTTTTCCCTACATCCTTATATCCACATTTCCCCCCACCCCCTTTCTCTGGGATGTTTCTAAAGCAGGTTTTTGGATCCTCTGGATTTGTCCTCTAGTGTCTCACCTTTTTTCTCCTATTTTGTAGTCCTTCTGTTTACTATCGAATTTTGACAATCATATTTTTTTAATTTCCAAGAGCTCTTTCTTGTACTGATTGTTCCTCATAGCATCCTTTTCTTTTGAATGTATTATGTCTTCAAAACTCTCAAACTAATGAGAACATGTTATAGTTATCTTCTGTTCTCTACATTATTTTATCTACAATCAAATGCACTATTTATTTATTTTCATTTTCTCTTTTCGTGTTGGCTTTTCTTAAAAGGTGATCTTTGGCTATACCTTTGTATTGAAGAATGAAGAACAAGGTTGAATATTTTATGTAGATGAACAAGCTTGCCTCAAGGACTGTTTGGTCAGCTTGCTTGCTGTTTGGGATCTGGGAGATGTGAGCAGGGCCTGCCATAAGCAGGCATCAGTTAGGAACCAAGAGCCCCAAAATAACAGAATGAGGGGAGCTTTATTTTGCGGAGCCATATCCATTGCAGAAACTCTAGGCCTGCTCTGTATTTGTTAGATTTCCTTAGAGAGGGTCCCTCTGATTGTTAGCTTGGGGGATAGATGCCAGCTTGCCAGAAACTCGGGGAGGAGCGGGGTAGGGAGGGAGGCCAACTCACACAGCTGTACCGGAGACAGGTTGCCAATGTCTCCCCATGTCTCACGCCTGCCACCTTCCCTTTTATGTTTTTTCTTTTTTGTGGCTTCCCCTGTGAGTTTATCAACATGTTCCGATGCACTTTCATTCTTCCAGAAATTTGTTGAACTCTCCCATCTGTCGATGACCAACACCAGTGCCTGCCCTTTTGTTGCTAAGTATTTATTTTCTTTGTATTTCTTTACCATTATCTCTGTGGGCCCGAGAGAAGGAGGGGTTAAAGGAAAACCCACTTTGTGCTCAGTCCAGTATTTTGAAAGGGAGGCTGAAAGTGTCAAATTTAATATCTTAACAAATATAACCCAAGGATTAATTTAGAAATGAATTTGCCAGAAACGAGAAAGAGCTCAATTGTTTTAGAATTTAGTAATAATGTCATATTGAAAAATTTATTTCACTTTCATCACTAGGTGAGTCATTGGAAACTAACTGCTCTTGAGAAAAATGAAACATTAAATTTCACATCAAGAGATTATGTAAGACTTAATATAATAGACTCAAACTCAGCGTGTTTGCATTTTTATGATTGGAACAAGTGATGTTCCTATAAACA
>PVIY010013932.1:0-57812 GCA_004026745.1 Myrmecophaga tridactyla | reverse complement strand
CACTAGAGTAACTTTCCAGAAACCTACACACTCCAGATGAGTCTCTGGTCCAGATAAATCCTGAAACCTAGCCCAGCCTCTCCAACCATCAGATAGTTCAATCTCCCTGTCCTATATTAGTGACAGGCCATTCAAATATGAAAAATTTAGAATTGCCATAGTCCAAATACCCCTAAAGAGAGGGATGGAAAGATCAAAGGTGATGGTGGAGTTATACACAGAAGATAGGATTTAACAAATGAATGTGAATGCTGAATCATTAAATTGATATCTATTTTAGTCTCTAGTATTTTAGAGCAGCTAGAAGTAAAAACCTAAAACTATGAAATTGTAATCCATGCCAAACTCTGAAATATGTTCTACAACTAACTGTGGTCCTGTGCTTTGAAATTTATAGCTTTCTTGTATATGTTATTTTTCACAAAAAAAGGAAAGAAAAGAAAAACTATGGATTTAACAAATAAGTATAACTGCTGAATCCTTATATTACTTTTAGACTGCAGTGAAATTTATTGTTTTATAAATATGTTATTTTTCACAATTAAAAATAAAAACAAAAAACAAGTGGATCACTGTCATGGTCAGCTTCATGTGTCAAGTTGACCAAGTATTGACACTTGGTACCTGTTTGTCTGGTTGTGCAAGTGCTGGCCTGTCTGTTGCAATGAGGACATTTTATAGAATTAGATCATGATCACGTCAGCTGCATCCACACCTGATTCTACTTGTAATCAGCCAAGGGGAGTGTCTTCTGCAATGAGCTATGCTCAATTTAATCACTGGAAACCTTTTAAAGAGGCTTCAGAAGAGAGGCTCTCTTCTTGCTTCAGCCGGCGAGACTCTCCTGTGGAGCTCGTCCAGACCCTCCATCGGAATCATCGGCTTCACAGCCTGCCCTGTGGATTTTGGACTCTGCATCCCCATGGTCACATGAGACACTTTTATAAATTTTATATTTGCGAGTGCTCCCTGTTGATTCTGTTTCTCTAGAGAACCAACTAATACATCTTGGTACCAGAGTGAGGTACTGCTGCAGTTTGCAAACACCAAACATGTTGGAATGGCTTTTTAAATGGATAAGGGGAAGATTTTGGAGGAGTTGTGAGAAGCTTGACAGAGAAGGCCTAGAATGCTTTGAAGAGACTGTTGGTAGAAATGTGGACTTTAAAGACACTTCTGATAAAGCCTTAGACAGAAATGAGGCATGTGTTGCTATAGACTGGAAGGAAGACAAGCCTTGTTTTAAAATGGCAGATAATCTGGCAAAATTGACTAATGGCTCTGGCTGGAAGGCAGATTTTAAAAGCCATGAACTTGGATGTTTAGCAGAAGAGATTTCCAAATTAAATGTGAAAATTGCAGCCTGGTTTCTCCTCACTGCTTATAGTGAAGCATGACAGGAGAGAGATAAGCTGAAAACTGAAGTCTTGGGTATAAAAAAAACAGAAATTGAAGTTCTGCAAAATTCTGGGCCTCCAGAAACTGAGACCCAGAGAATAATGCCCTGTGTGAGGATTTAACCAAATGTGGAACCAGCCAGTCATTTCAGAGAAAGCCAGGATTGGACATGGAATTATCCAGGAAGGATTTGTGTAAACTCCTCATGTCTGATGGGCATGATCCAAGGCTGCTGCATAGAGGGCCAGTGAGAGTGCTGTGGGACCTGTATAAAGAGAGCTGCTGCCAGTCTGGACTGGGGGGTTCAGAGAAGGGACATACTGGAAGAAAAATAACTTCAGAGGCAAAACCGTGGAGGCTGAGGTCTGAAGTCCAGAAGCCTCAGGCTATGCGAGCAGACCCAGCCAAGCCCATGAAGAAGGTGAGTTTGCCCTGAGGGCAGAGGGTGGGCCTTCCACCTTGTTGCAGTGGAGGAATCGTGACACCTCGGGCCTTGGAGAGGGTGAAGCACATCCCTTGGGGTTTGGGGAGAGCCTGGCTGCCACCACATGGTGGGGTTAAACGTGTGCCCCAGAGATGGCAGAGAGCCTGGATGCAGCCCCATTGCTTAGAGAGGGTGGAGCTGAGAAAAAGGTGGTCTCCCCAGTGTCCCCCAGGGTTGCATTCAGAGAGAAGCAGGCCTCTGCGTAGGCCTTTGGAAAGGGTGGGACTGCCACTTTCTAAAGCCCCAAAGATAAATGATTCTCAGACTTTGAAATCTAATGGACTTAGCCCTGTGGGTTTTCGAAACTGTATGGGTCTGGTGACCCCTGTGTTCCTTTTGCCCTATGGAAATGTGTATATGTATCCTATGAATGTTCCTCCTTTGTATGTTGGCAGCAAATAACTTGCTTTGAGTTTTTATAGGTCCAGAGGCAGAGGATAATTTTGCCTTGGAATAGACTATGCCTGTAACTAAATTTGATGGGAGTTTATACATTTCTAACTTTGTATTTCATGGGTATTGCTACTGAAATGGTTTAAGGGTTTCTGATATTGTTATGAAATTAACGTATTTTGTATATGGAGAAAACATGTCTTTTTGGGGGGACCAGAGGGTGGAATGTACTGGTTTGAAAGGATGTAGGGACCTTAGAAAAGCCATGTTTTAATCAAAACCCCATTTTGTAAAGGCAGAATAATCCCTATTCAATACTGTATGTTTGAAACTGGAATCAGATCATCTTCCTGGGCATGTGATTTAATCAAGAGTGGTTGTTAAACTGGATTGGGTGACGACATGTCTCTACCCATTTGGGTGCATCTTGATTAGTTTCTGAGGTCCTATAAAAGAGGAAACATTTTGGAGGAAGTAGGAGATTCAGAGAGAGCAGAGAATGCTACAGCACCAGGAAGCAGATTGTCCACTAGTGTGCTTTGGAGATGAAGAAGTAAAATGCTTCCCAGGGAGCTTCATGAAACCAGAAGCCAGGAGAGAAAAGCTAGCAGATGATGCCTTGCTCACCATGTGTCCTTCCAGCCGAGAGACAAACTGTGACTATGTTCGCCATGTGCCTTCTCACTTGAGAGAGAAACCCTGAACTTCATCAGCCTTCTTGAACCAAGGTATCTTTCTCTGGATGCCTTTGATTGGACATTTCTATAGACTAGTTTTAATTGGGACATTTTCTTGGCCTTAGAACTGTAAACTAGCAACTTATTAAATTCCCCTTTTTAAAAGCCATTCCATTTCTGGTATATTGCATTCCAGCAGCTGGCAAACTAGAACAGTCACATACACAAAAATGGATATGACTGCTGAATCATTATATTGATATTTCATTTAGCCTTCAGTGTCTTGGGTTAGCTAGAAGGAAAAGCCTAAAATTGTGGAACTGTAATGCATACCAAATTCTGAAATCTGTTCTATAACTCCTTGTCACAGTGTACTTTGAAATATATTGCTTTTTTATATACAGGTTATATTTCACAATAAATGTTTAAAAAAAGTGACTGTTATCTAAGGACTTGCACCCTATTCTGGAGAAATGTAGTAGGCTTCTGGTTGTATGTAGGACAGTTGAGGATTGTTAGGCAAAACATGTGTCTGTTATTGGGTTCTATTTGTAAATTAAGCCTGTTTCAAGGTGATGTGTATAGCTGCCAAGTTGACACGGTTGGACTGTGATGGTTAGATTCTGGTGTCAGTTTGGCCAAGTGATGATTTCCAATTGTTTGGTCAGTTAAGCACCAGCTTGACTGTTGCTACAAGAATATTTCATGGCCAGTTGATAAACCGAAAGGTTAGTGTATTGAATCATCAGTCAGTTGACTGCATTTGTGGCTGATTACATCTGCAATCAACTAAGCCATGTGCCCTATCAAGGAGATAATCCAATCAGCTGAAGACTTTTAAGGAAGAAGAGAGACTCCGTCCCTTCTTTTCAGTCAGCAAACCTCTCCTAGGGAGTTTGTGCATACCCTTCATCAGAGCTGCCAGCTTCACTGCCTACCATATGGACTTTGGATTCTTTTATTCCCACAGACGCATGAGGCATCTTCTGCCACATGGATTTTGGACCCTTCCATTCCCACGGTTCATGGGATACATTTCTAAATCTTATATTTACAGATATCTCCTGTTGGTTCTATTTCTCTAGCGATCCCTCACTAATACAATGGTCTTTTAATATAAACAACTACAGTATTGGTATTAGTAAAAGTTAATTGCTTAGAGAGAAAATCTACAACAGCACAGGCATAAAGCTGAGGAAAGGAGGAGGTCCCACCTTTTCAAGATAGAAATTGAAAAGGAAGCTTTGCAGCAATGTAATTCTGCTGATCTTACTGTGGAAATGCCAATGTGGTTATCAAACTTTTAGGAAGCCCTCTTGCTACTTTGTTTAAAGATTTGTATGCTACAAATATTTCTGACTGCAGAGAAAGAATATTTGCTCAAATATTTGTTTTAAAAATTTATTTATCAATACTTACAAATCCATTGTAAAAATGTAGGTAATCTTTGCTTAGAAAAATAATCTACGATCAGAAACTAAGGATTTCAATAATGTGAAAGGAGTTTTAAAAACAAAAAATCAGTATTTCCTCACAAAATCAAAAGGAGGTAGCTGTAAAAGTATTATTTTCTATGTATTCATATGTTTTAGTCAGTGAGGCTGAAATAAACATGATCTGAAAAAGCTGCTTTGGGGAGGTATCATTTAAGATGAGTCAAGATGAATCCAGCCAAGCTAAGTGTGAGTTAAATAGTGTAAGTACCAGCATGCTTCAGTGAGAAAACAGAGAAAATCAAAGGTTGAATTGTCACAGGTTTCTTCCAAAGTAAGAGATTTGTGGCTTCTCAAGTCCACAGAAATGATTAGAGGAAAGCTTCACAGAATACTGGTCAAAGCAACGTCTTATGAAGCTAAACAGATCCCACCTTGCCTTGGTTGATACTAGGGAGCAAGGGAAAAAGAGATGCAGCTTCCACTGCTGCTGACAAAGCTTCTCTGCTCAAAGCAGATCTAATAGTCATTTAAAAGGAAATCACTTTTACCATGGCTGCCAAGCAGAAGTCTGGGGTTCCACTTCATTCCACACAAAAATCAGGTAGTTTATCAGGTAAACAGCACTACTGGCCACTATGGCTACCTGGAAATTGGAGATCAAGAATTCAGTCCCTCAATAGCCCAGGGTAAGCAGCACAATTAGTCCTCCCATAACGGAACGAATTCTGACAACTCCAGCACCAGAGACAAGATCCTAAATGTCAATAGCCAGGGACAGGATAGCTATGATATCTGCTGTCTATGTGGCCACACAAACTAAAAGTCGGACTTATCTACCCATGCACCAAGTGGCTGAAAAACAATATAAACAAGATATGGACACCTGAGTTCTTTTCACAGAGCTCATCCAGATTCTTCTTTCTTTGCTGTTTACATTGTTTCCTTCATCCCCAACCCTTTGTTTGAATTCCCTTCTTAGTTGTACTGTTGAATTTTGTGTTTGTCTTCTGGTCATGGCTTCCCAGACTTAAAGTCCCCAGTGAGTGGTTGGTATTAACAGCAACAACAACAATAAAATCAGTTTTCTTTTCATGCTGCCCAACTCAAATGCAATAATTCCTCATCATTTTAGTCCTTGTACCCAGCCCTGAAATCATCCACAGAGCTGTCTTCCAGGCAAGGCTTTTCTCACTAAGGAAAGGTTAGGGCACAGTAGGTCACCCTCTTCAAATAAATGATGGCTGCAGAAGAGGAATGGGAAAGGCAACTTCCATTCCATCAATTCTTGAACTTTAGCTTTTCCTGTTTTCTCCAGGAAATTTAAAGAAACTTAAAACAGCATTTTTCAAACTTAAAGTCATACCTTTAGTGGTCTTGAAATTAAGGTAGTGGGTTACAGGCTTTAAAAGATGATAAAATGAGAGAATACGATAGGATAGGGTCAGATAAGATATAATGGGATAGAATAGAATGTATTTCTGAGTCTCACACAAAGGAAAGGTAAATATTACCTTCCTTAATATTTGTTTCAAATATATATGTCTATATTACTTAATGGTTCATTATTTAAATGCATTTGTTTCTATGAGTTATTAAGAAAATGTTTGATAGCCACTGCCATAAAAGGCACCTATATGACTGGCCCTAATAGCTTTTCTCTATGGGAATGCTATTGGCTTTGGGAGCTGGTCTAGTTTCCTTTCTAAATAATCACCCCATGCAATGCAAAACCTAAAATCATCTCTTTTTCATATCCACTAAATTTCAGCATTGTTTCCTGGTCACTGTGACAACCACACATTTTGAAACCGTATTAGGGAGGTGATGTCACCCTCTATAGAGAAATACTAATCCACAGATAAAAGGTAGCTAGCTTAACTCATACCTCACAAGAAGAAAATTTTTCCAAATATTCTTTTGTATCTAGAGCTTGTCCTCCAAGTTGATATGGAGGTCAGCTTTGTAGGCTTTTACCCAGAATGTATACACACTGCCATACTTATTCTGAAAATTAAGGCCTCCTTTCCCAGCACTTATCAATCTGATACTAAATTCATGAGCAAAATGAAATGAAAAAGAACACAACATACATTCCAATTAACGGAGTTCCACACGTCACTCCTCACACAATGTACTAAAGATGGACACATTTCTATTTGAAATTCTCCACATAAATATCCATGCTTTAGAATATACAGCGTTTTAGGAGCAAATCTTACAGCTCAAAGATACTTTCTTGCAAAGGTCCCTCCTCAAGGCAATACTCAAGAAATGTTCACAATCAACTTGACCTGATTATTTACTCTTTGAAGGGCCCTCTATTTTACAGACAAGACCCAATAAGTAGAAACCATGGCTTCTGGTCTAAAGAATTTATTTTGTAATATTTTTAGAATCTAGAGAATTCTAACTTCCAATGACTTACTTTGTATGACAGTGATAAAAACCCATAATGCTTCATCGGCCATCCTCCACCACAGAATCTAGGAATGGTACGATATACAAAAATGTTTAAAAGAAGATAAAATCAGCTGGTGGCTTCCTATTGGAGCGCAACATTTACACTTGTACTTGAATGGGGGAGTATTTCTTATTCAGAGTAGAATACACAGTCTTTATCTTAAAGATTTTAAGAACTTGGCTATCTTTCTCAAGTTTCAAATAATAGAAATGTTGACGATATCAAGAGAACTAGCCTGATCTATAAATTACTCAAAAATGGTAATATTGCACATAAGTTTTTCAGATAAACTCTCCAATTTCTGAAAAGCTTGGTATATTGGTCAGAGTTCTCTCAGGAAACAGAAATGGCAGGAGATAACTGTAAATATTATGAGATTTTTATGAAAATTATCTCACATGACTGGGGGATGCACAAGTTCAAATTCCATAAGGCAGGTTGCAAGTTGGGAACTCCAATGATGGTTTTCAATGGATCCTCTAGGAGAAGCTGGCTGACTAAAGTAGAGATGGAAATTCTCTCTTCTGACTGCTAAAATCATCACTTCTCCTTTAAAAGACTTCAACTAGTTGGATGAGAAGTCTCTCATTATTGAAAGCAATCTCCTCAGTTAATTGTACATAGAATCAGCCATAGATGCAATCAACTTATCGATGAGGTAAGTCCGTGAAATGTCTTCATAGTAACACTCAAGCCAATGCTTACTTAACCAAACAACTGGACAACATCTTCTGGCCAAACTGACACATAAACCTAACCATCCCTCTTGGAATCAAACTAATTATGTTTAACCAGGTATCGAAGGACACCAAAACCTAAAATTCATAAGAGCTCTGAATTCTTAACCTATTTCCCTTTATAAACCTCAAAAGCAACTGATCTCTCTTTGTCTCTAACAAGCACCAAAGATCAACTAGTTAGAAATGGACAAGCAAACCTCAAAAGATTATTTTAAACAGAAAACCACACAGGTTGGTCAAGGTTTACTTTCAAACACCTTTTTGGTTAAATATTTGTCACAAAACAAAAAAAAAGGAACAGGAGGGAAAAGAGAAGTGGAAATGGGGAGTATCATACTGTAACTATAAATTATAAAGTAAGCAAACAAACATGAGAGAATAGACCATTTATATTTTAATGAAAAGTCTGTTCAAATGAGAAAAGAGCAGGGTACATAGTGGAAGGTGGGGGGTAGGCAGGGAAGAATGATCCAGATTCATTGGGTATTGTGTGTGTTCAATAAGTTATCTAAAGAAACAATGAAATCTCATTAGGATTGGGTGAGGCAAATAAATACATTCATACATACATATATATATATGTACATACATACATAAGAAAAATAAGGCTCAATTTGCAAAGGACATCAAACCAGTACCAAACATGTAGGCTTTTGGTTTGTTTTTGTGTTAAGTTAAAGGGAATAAATTGGATGGCAACCAATAGGGAAATTCAAAGATTAGTTTTACTAAGTTAAAAAGGAAGAACAATATGCACACACACACACACACACACACACACAAATTAGGAAGGCATTAGGGAAGTTCCTATGCCTCAAATATATTTTGAAACACACAAATTGGGATGTTTTTACATTCAAAATGACAAATATAAAGGTCATTTTAAAGCTAACTAATAAACTAGATGTAAATGAATCACTGATACTAAATGGGCCTTGATAAAAACTGTGGCCAGAATATCTAGCTAACCCATTCTTACAGCTGACTATTTTGGTAGAGTACTAAAATATTGGCAATGTGACTCAATCATAAAAAAAAGGTTGAGAAGCAACTGGGCAACCAAAGGTAAACAGTGGGAATCTGTACAAAAAGGGTAAGATCTCCAAGAAAATTAAGCCCTAATTGGGGAATGGAGTCTATCAATAGGGTTAACAAGCACCAGGAAATGGAGTAACTAGATTTTCAAAAGCTTTTAATAAAGTTTCATAGCAAAAACTGTGGAAATAAATTTTGAATCAACATGAAATTAGGAACATATATTTCCACAAGCATGAAACTATCTTACATAAGGGAGCAAAGTATGAAGTGTAGAAGTGGAAAAGATGAATAAATGCTTTTATAAATTTAGACTGTGGTATTCAAAGTGTCATCTGCACATCTTTTATATTTCACTATCCTTTTCAAGTAATAAAATGTCAAGAGACAGAGCCATGGGTTCCTAAATAGCTGGGATGTCTCCCCACATATGATATATTAAGAAACTGAGACTCAAGGGAGGGGGGGTTAATAATTGCCCAAGTTAGAGGATACAAACAGCAGGAAGATTTTATAAGATGTCCAAACTGGACCAAAAGCTACCATATGTGTTCCATGTGGGCAAGACCTTAAAAGAATTATAGCACATTCCCCCAAAATATCTCAATATGTTGGACCTATAAATATTTCCAAAATGTTGACCATAAGTGCTTTGGATACAGTCCTGAGGATCTCCAATATTTAATAGTTGGATATATAGAATATACCTATAAAGGAAATAGAAATGTCAAGGGACATAGAAGGAAAATGAGGAGAGCATGAAGCCATAGAAAATAAGGAAAAGCAAGCATTTTGAAAAGAAGGAAGTGGTCAGTAAGGTCCAATGAGCGAGGCCCAGAAAGGCTCAATGAAACCTCAATGAGAACTATATTGGTAAAGTGATGGAAGCATCATAAGCCAGACAAGCATAGATTGGTGAATGGATTCATGAGGAAATGGAAACAGAGAATATAAACATTTCTTTGGAGATGTTTGATTGTAGAACAGGAAAAGGCGGCAATAGCTAGAAAGATATATACAATCAAGGAGGTTTTTGTTTTGTTTTGTTTGTCTTTAAACAGGAGAAGGAGGGATCAGATAGGAGTGGAAAGATTGGCTATATACAAAAACAACTCCGTTCTTGCAAGATACCTGCATTATCCATCATAATGAAAACACTAAAACTTACCAATTCCAGGAAACAGAGTTTCACAACTTTTCCAGATCCTCCATTTTATTTGGTTAATACATAATATAGACTATATTTCTAAACTTTTGACTTTCATCCTACAATCATCCTCCAATGACACAACAGAAGTGGTAAGATAAAACCCAATCTCCTTAGCACAAGATTTATAGCCTTTTATAATTTGGCCAACATTACCCATCAAACTTTATTTCTTATTTCTGCACTAATCTGCAGCCATTTTGGAATAAGCCACGCTGTCTTATTCTTCTTGGCCTTCATGCATGCTGTTCTCTTTTCCTAAAATGTTCTTCCACAATGCAACCACCTCCCCATCTCTCTTTACCTCTCAAATGCCTACTCTTTCAAATCTCCATTCAAACATTATCTTCTCTTATGAATCCTTTTTTGATTCCATAAGTAGAGAGTCTGTTCCCATAGTAATTTCTTTTAGGCCTCTCTTAAAGTATTAAGACCTACAGAACTCTATTGTGTTTAAGACCCCAGCAGCCCAGAGTTCTCTCAAGAGACCTCTATGCTTGATGCATGTAAGCACTAATAAATGTCTTTAACAGACGGAAAGGATGGATTCATTACTAAAGGCATGATACAAACTGCAAGTAACTAGCTTTAGAATAGGTCACAGGTGAAATACACATAAATGCCTACTAGGAGAAATTAGTGATTTTTGCATCAAAGGTGAAATTATTTTCCTGAAATTTTATGTGTCAGAAAACTAAATCTCATTCTAATGTAAGAAAGTTACTGACTTCAGCTTGTCCATATTTAACCAGCATCCTCCCACATGCAGTTAATACCAGTAATATCCAAAGCACTAAAGAGAACGCAAAGTTAGAAATAACATATTCCCTGCCCTCACAGTTCATAATCTGGTATAGGAGTTAAGACATGTGGAAATGTATATTTCTTGGAACCACCAATTGTTATTTGAGCAACGAGCACCTTAAGAGTAGTAGCAAAAATATGTATGGAGTGACATTGTATTAAATGAATGGTTTGATTAATGCCCCTGAAGTGAGACAGTTCATCATAGGGTTCAAAGCCAAGGCATCCCCTGACTCCAGGCTAGGATATTTTCTCCAATTGTAAATAGGTTTTAAGTCCCCCACCACCACCACCTTCACTTGGAGAGAGGATAATGGCCGCAGCTAAAATCAATTAGCTTATCTTTCTAAAAATCTGGTAAAAATGATAATAGAAGTCATTAGAAATTAAAAACAAACAAGCAAATAATTATATAATTGAAAGGAATTAGTTTAAGTATTTTAAAGTACAAAAATGGTTTTGTCCTTGCCTACTGCTATGCAGGATAGATGGTAGTTAGGAGTTTAATGGTTTTTATGGCTCATTCAGAAAACTTGGCAGCATTATTTTGTTTGCCCATTGAACCCCAAGACTATCTGTTAGCAAAAATTTAATGAGAAGTGACAGGGGTAGAGGAAAATTCTGCAATTATAAAAACTCTATTGACCCAATTAAAGATTAAAAGCAGCTAAATTTTCGATTGGTCAAACCATTTTCTATTATTTTTTTGCTCTAGATAAGAACAAAAAAATACTAACAACTGTCAATAGGGCTGGAGGTCATTTGCAAAAGCCCTACAGGTGGTAACTTTATTTCTCCTTTCTCTACTTTGAGAATCACTATTCTGTCTACCCAGGTAGCAGATGTATTACTACTATATGACTCACCAATTTTTTTTTTCCAACAGTATTATTTTAACTCTTTGGACTTAAAATTTTATCCCGAGATACAGACAAAACAAATACATGAGAACTGGTCAGTAGCCAAAATACAGATCTAGTAATTTTAACAGGAGAATCAATATTACCAATAATCACATTTTTTTCAAAATAATTCCCACTCAGCTTCATGATAAACTTAGTAAGAGGTCCTCAAAAGAACCTACTTAGAGTTGTCCTCCTAAAAGAGACTTCTTGTGGTACACCTGTAGATCTTGCAAGACTTCTGCAGCCTGGTTTAATCAGTGATTTTCCAGAAGTCTAAAAATGATTATGCATCTTTTTAAAAATTAAGAGACTCATACAGCTCTGTAAACCAAGGGAAAAACAATTATCCAAAGAAATGTCTTATAAGCTCATTGTTTCACATGATAAAAGAAGGTGATTAGGAGGTTGAGACTAGATTAGAAGTCTTGGATCATTATAATTGTTCTAACTGATGAATCTTCTTCAAGGAAAAAAGTGGGATCCATTTCTGTTTTTAAAAATCCAGAGAGTCTATAATAGTGCAACTAATGACAACCTCCCGTTATTCTCACTTAAGAGGAAACCCTATAATAAGAGCTTCCCAAAACGTCAAATAATACTTGTCTCATAACAGGGCTTCTTTGTTCATTCACCATGTCTCTTTTGATATGCACAGATAATAAAAGTTCATGTAAAACTAAAGGTAATATAGAGCAGAAGCCAACACGAATTCAGTATAAATATGTCTGATTAATAAGAGTGCCATTGTTATGGTTATTTCGTAATGTCATGATTGTTATAAGAACAGAGGATAGAAGAACTCTTACTTTCACTGTTTTTGTTCATCTTCTGTCGTTTATGCAGTTTGGGAATTATTGTTCAATGGGGGAAATGAAAGATAGATTTTTGTCCATTAATTATTTCTACCGCATTAATTTATTTCATAAGCAGTGCAGTTAGCTTTAAATTCAGAAAAAAAAAATTAGGGTGTTATTATAAAATTAAACCCTACATGCACTAAAAAAAAAAAATACATGCTGCAGGCTCAATTTCTAGGCTCCCTTTTGCATATGCACAACTACTATAGTACTCTGATACTTATAAATACCTGAAATATAAAATATAGCATGGCAACACTGAAACTTGAATAGGATCCTGGCAGTAATTTAATACCGCAATGACAAGGCAAGATTGTATGTGGGATTTCAGTCCCACAAATTGGAAACCCTTCCTGGTAAAATAATAAGAAAGCCAGAAGTGAGTATATGGTCCATTATTGGAAAGGAAATAGAAAACAAGTACTAGGCCATAGCATATACATTCACTTCAAACAGATAGCCTCATGGATTTTGAAGAAAATTCTAAGACTGTAAACAAGTCTGTATTGTCATTACTTTGTTTTTTTCCTTAATTCTTATCTCCTGGATCCTGGCCTCCCCCCTTGGGGCAGCAGTATAATATAAAAACTTAACAGTCGATCTTAAATTTAGCTGACATTTTTATATCCCTCACAACAGACTCTTTAGATTGCACCCAAGAAGGAGATTATTAAACAGTAGCAGAAGACCAGTAACCACAACATTTTGACTGAACAAAAACAGCAATGCACCTTCTTGCTGAGAAATCAAACATTTATACAATCATTTTAATCATTTTCATAAATAAAGGGCTATTAATGATTGGATAAAATGAAAGAAATTTTATTTTTCAGAAGTCCCCTCATTCTCTCAAACGTCACATTAATTTAAGCAAATGCTAAAAAAAGAGTATTCTGGTAAACTGAAGTCTCCTATGAAACAGGCTCTGTCAGTCAGAAGGCAAAGTTACACTTCTGTGATTATTTTAGCCTAGTTTCTCTTTGGTAGTAATTAGCAAGAGTTCATTTTGCTAGGACTGGCATCACTCACAGCTCACTTTTATTTTATTTTTTTAATTTAGATTTCTCTTCTCTTTTTCTACAATGAACTTAAACATTTTCAGTCTCACAATCCCTCCTATGTTTTATTTATGAATATAGCCCTTCTTGATGGTAACTTTAATGTGAAAGAGGTAGTAATTAATGCCCCAGCCTGCTAGGTTAATCCCTTTCCACACTCTCTACAGAGAAGTTTGAGGTAAGTAACAGTTTACAGTCAATATTAGGTTTAATTATGCTTAATGAGAGTTAGTGTCTCTGTTTACTAACTGCATTTAGGTGTGTGGATCCTAGATGAGTTTTCCCTTGGCCTCATTCTTATTTGTTAATAGTGCCACTGTGTACTGTATACTCAGTGCTTAAATCTATAAAGCTGCTCCTGGAGAACAAAGCAAGTAAGGCACCTGTTTCTGTTATGACACCATTAAACGAGTGCAGCCTTAACATAACTGCATCTTTCTTAGGGAAGGGAGCTATTATTTTATAATGCTTTCCAAACCAGATCCATTTGAGGAGCCAATTATTGTCTAAATTCTGATCCTGGGTAAGTCTATACATAAAGAAAGCTGCTTCAACTAAGTACAAACATTAATAGTGGTTAGGATAAAATTATCGAGTACTAAACACTTATAGGATTTTCTGTATTAATACTTCGATTCTATCAAATAAAGTACAGAGTTCTAAAAGGACTTTGACTATCACTGGCTTAGTTCCTTTTTAGCCTAAAAAATATCTTTTGTCTTAAAATTGTATTTAACTTGATTGCAGAGTATAGCACAAAAATTTTGAATCCTTACTATAGCTATAAAAATAAGCACCACAGTGAAGACCCAGACCTAAGCCAATGAAAATGTAGTACTCATATTTTAAGAACCCTTTTTTTGCCGTGTATGTGTGTGTGTGTGTGTGTGTGTGTGTATAAATTCTGAGTACAAACAACAGTGTCATTTTCCTAAGTCTCTGTAAAACCCCAACTAATAGGTTTAACAAGAAAAGAATACAATACAATCTAAGCTATATACCTAATCAGAAAAAGACTTTTTATTGCTTAGATCCTGTTTTAAGAGAATTTTACATACAACTAGACCCATACGATGAAATATTTGCCTCCTTTTGGAACATCAATTTCTCCTTCCTAATAGCACACTGATTTTCTTTTCAGGACTTACCTCTTTCCCTTCATGTATAGTCTTGATGAGATGGTAACTCGAGATATAAAAGTAAACATGGGAAAATTAGGTGAACAAAAACAATGACAGGGAAAAAAAAAGAAGGAAAAAGCACATGGGGTGAAGGGAAGACAATGTAGTAAATTTATCCAAAAAATGGAAATTATTAAAAAGAAATGCTTCAAAGTCTTGAAAAGTGGTGAAATTAGCTGAAGTTTAGACATACATCAGCTATTGATCACTTTCTATGTGCTAGGAATTGAATTAAAGAATTTATTAATAATAACTCCAACCCTAAATGTAACCTCAAGAGATAGGCATTATTTTTTCCATTTTCTTTTATGAATAGACTTGGACTCCAAGAAGTAAAGTAATTTGCTACAACTCACAGTAAATAGTTGAGCCAAAAGTTAATCTCAGTTCTAACTTGAAATGTTATGCTATTTCCAGTATGGGAAGTACAATGCAAACAAGTTGAAGAAACAAAATAAAGACATTTCAAAATTATATCAGCCTATTAATGATAGTTATCACTTGAAGTTCTAAAGTTAACTAAGGTAGCAATATAATTCTGAAACTAAAATGGAGGGGTTTCTATAAAGTTAAATGTTTTATTTAAAAGCTTGCAAATACACACAAACACAGAAGGGAACTATTTTCAATAGGGAAAAAATTTAGGCGCATACTATCCTTCCAAAAATATGAAAGTCACTTTCCTTAAGAGTTTTTTCTTCACAATGCCTTTGCCTAAAATATTTACTTTTGGTTATGAAGCATATTGTGCAAATTTTAGCCTAGAGAAGAATTTGAACAAAATCCAGTTAACCATTTCTAAAATACCTGAAATACAAAACAGATATTATGTACCCTTAAGAAAATTATTCAGATTGTATTTATTTCTCCATAATATTTTAAATTTAATTTTGTGAACTTGGCACTAAAGAATTCAGTTGAGTACAAAATGAGGAAACCTGCTTTGGAAGTGAAGAAATCATCTAAATATTATCAGATGTCTCTTAAACAGCTACAGAAAACTATGTACTCTGAACTATTCTCAAGTATGCATAAATCTTCCTTTTTATCCAATAAAAAACACAATAAATGCCCTCATTTCAAATACTGATGATCTCAGCAAAGTGTTCTCACATCTGCATGTCTTTCTACACTTACCTAAACTGACCTTACTGCTGTGTATTTTCTGTCTTGGTACCTTGAGCTATACATATTTGCCAAAGCCATTAAGCAACTTACATTTTCCACATTGACCTGAGCATTTATAGACACCTACTCCTGTAAACCTTGCTCTAGGAAAAGTAAAGGGAAAAAGCTTAGATTCAAATCTAAGTTTTTGGATTTGAATCTAAAATCCATTTGGATTTCAAATGGAAATAAAGTATCTCTCACCCTGATAAATATATTTAAAAAGCTGATCTCATCATGATACCAGTTTGGTCTTACTGTTAATTTATAGGTTAATACATAAAAATCTCTATAGGTTGGTGTGTCAGTTTGAAAGAATGTATGTACATGGAAAAGTCATGTTTTAATCCTAATCCCATTTAGTAAAGGCAACAGTTTCTTCTGATCCCTATTCAGTACTGTATATTTGAAACTTTAATTAGATCATCTCCCTGGAGATGTGACTCAATCAAGAGTGGTTGTTAAACTGGATTAGGTGGAGATGTGTCTCCACCTATTGCAGGAGGGTTTTGTTTACTTTACTGGAATCCTATAAAAGAGGAAACATTTTGGACAAAGGAGGTGATACTGAGAGAGCGGAATGACATAGCCACGAGAAGCAGAGAGTCCACCAGCCAGCGACCTTTGGAGATGAAGAAGGAAAATGCCTCCCGGGGAGCTTCATGAAACAGAAGCCAGGAGAGAAAGCTGGCAGATGACACCATGTTTGTCATGTGCCTTTCCAGATGAGAGAGAAACCCTGACCATGTTCGCCATGTGCCTTCTCACTTGAGAGAAAAACCCTGAACTTCATTGGCCTTCTTGAACCAAGGTATCTTTCCCTGGATGCCTTAGATTGGACTTTTCTATAGACTTGTTTTAATTGGGACATTTTCTCGGCCTTAGAACTGTAAACTAGCAATTTATTAAATTTCCCTTTTTAAAAGCCATTCCGTTTCTGGAATATTGTATTCTGGCAGCTAGCAAACCAGAACAGTTGGTATAACAGCTTTAATGTACCACTATAATATACATTGAACATAAATAATGTTCATATGCAAGCCAGCTACTTATTTATTATACTAGAATGTACATAATATATACATGCATACATTTACATTACAACATTCATTCTTGAAAGTTAAAAGGGAAATACTTAAACTATTTTCATAACAAGAATTCTAACAGAAATAAAACGTCCTTTAAAAACTATAATTAATGGCTGCTGTGTAGAACCATGAACCTAAGGGTCAAATCTTATAATTCACAGTTTGAGAGGTCATAGCTCAAATTATAACTTTAAAAAACTGACTATCTGTGATTAATTTGACAAATTCATCTATTATACACTGTATGCATACAAAATCTTTTTGTGAGTGAGGAATGCGTGTCCAAATGGACAGCTGATGGAGGAAATGGTCTTTTTACTGAACAAGCATAATGACTTGGAATGCTTTCCAGTGAGCATGCAAGGCTGGAAGTCCAAACAATACACATATCCAAAAGGAAGCATAATGAACAATCTGATCAGAAGACAAAACTCATCCACACATGTCCAATGAAAGGAAGGAAAAAATAAACATTTCTATCACCTACTCTTTCTTCAGCATTCTTGCAACCCAATTCACAGAAAATCTCTGGACTATTAATAATCTTTAAAAGAAACAATCATTTCCTATAATTTAAAAATTACAAGAGATCCCCCCAATTTTTCATACTGATATTTGAAAACATCTGTGAGGCCACCTATATCATATAATAAGCCAGGTTTACAAAATAGTCTTCTTTATGACTCAACTTGGAAGCAAATGTTACATCTATCTTTACCCACTTACCAATAATCCATTGTTAAGGAAGCAAGCCATTGAAGATAATCCCTCCAAAACAGAAGAAATTCCTGAAACCCCATGCCAGAACTGAGATGGCCAGTAAAATAAGTCATTTAATTATATAACTATGTTTCTAGCATTTATCTGTTTTTATTTAATATCTAGACTATTAGGCCATAAGCTTCACAGGACAAAGAAGATGCTCTTTTGTTCAACAGTTATATCAAACACCTAGGAAGTACCTGACTCAGAGTAAGCATTCAGTAAATATTTATTGGGGGATGGAAAAAAAAGGTGGATGAGAAGGAAGGAGGAAGTCCTAAGGTTAACTAACTAATGTGTCATTCAGTCCTCTAGCATTTTTTGTGTGATTGTGGGAAGAAAGGCTGAAAAAATGTAAACTCTATTTAATCAATTTATCCTAGAAACCAAATGATTAAAACAGCTTTGAAAAGTACACAGTTAGAAGACAAATTAAAATAGATGAAAAACAAAAAAGATGGAAACTAGAGTGAGAAACAAGATGTTTGTATATGCAAAGACAAATATAGGAAAAGGAAATATTTGTTTTTGTAATATCTCTAATTTAAATTAGTCTTAATATAACTGTTATCATAATACTTTTATTATAACAAAACACTAAATGGATATATTTACTAGTATCTCAGCTTGCCAGATAATGTGGCAAACACTACATTGCCAGAAGAGGCAAGGTTCCTTATATCATGAGGCATACAGCTTCTTGAAGAAGACAAATGGTCAATTAAAATAAAACTAATAAGTACATTGTAATAATAAAAGTATAGATTGTTGTGGGTGAGCAAAGCAGGAATCTTCTCTTGACTGGCAAAGATGTTTACATGCTAAATGCTTAATATTTTCATTCCATTATATCCTATTCCAAGAGATCTTTCTGATGTATGTAAACAATGCTGGTCTCAATACACAGAGAGATACATGCTCTCAAATGTTCTAGCACAAATGAAATCTGAACATGTAAACCTCTACATTATAAGAAAATGAATTTTAAAACTTGTTTTTCTTTTAAGTGAAAGCTTAACTCTGACTCCACTGAGTCTGGTAATATATTTCTGCCATTCCGTTGGGCAAGCCCATACATACTGGGCTCTTGATAGGTCCTGGGCTTGACCATCTGGCCCCTTATTTACTTAATTCTTTTTTAATACTGACAAGTGTATTAGTAACACTTCCTTGATCACTGGTAAATACAGAGCTACCACACAACTAAGATTTTTCCCAATTTTGAAAGTCACTAATTAGTTGCAGGGAGAGTTGGGGGGTATTACAAAAATATGATGAACAATACTACAATAAGCAATCTAATTCCGAAAAAGAAAGCATGTTAATCTGTTTCACATTTCATTAGAGGAATAAAAAACATCTTGTCATCACTAAAGGATGCAAAAAGAGACCTGGATATCTTTACAGAATGATAGAGAGGAGTATTTAGGTAAAAAACACAAATTCCTAACATTTCTTAGATAATGTTTGCACTTTTTTGCTTCCATTTGATTATTTTACATATCAGTGTGTTTCGTGAGCAGAGTTTATTCAATTAATAAAAGTTTCCAAAGAAAACAAATAAGGAAAATGAATTCCATTCAAAAGCACTGATCGTGCTACCAGTTCCTGTTATACATTAGATAACTGCAAGCTGCATTCTCTTTTCAAGTAAATAAGGTTTTAATTACCTAAGCATGCAGAATAAAAGACTGTAGGCTTAAAGGAGAGAAAGCAGCTTCCAAAGGTGTTAAAAGTCATTTAGAGAGAAGATATGGTCTAATTATAAGACATTGACACATATTTTAAGCCCATTAAAAAACATTGATTTTTAGTATTTTTCTATCAGATGAGACACTTTGATTTTCTTTAAGATTTTGATTCTTCAAAGAACATTGAACAGTCGATTGTTGAGTGTGTGTGTGTCAATTTCAAGCATCAAGTTGAAAATATCATAACAGAACAGAAAATTCCAATTGGGTAAGGTTAATTCAGTTCTCATTTCTTGGATTAAAAAAAAAAAAAGTAACACCAACCAAAGCCTCTTAGAGACTATTATGGGTTTCAGTCTTTCTCCTCTGTTCACAGACAATTTTGGGGAAATAATATCATTCGCTTACACTTTTTATGCAAATAACTAGAATCTCAACTAAAAATGTATAGAACTGTGGATTGTAAGATATGGATTAGTATTTCTTTCACCAAAACTTATAACTAATGAATAAAAATTAGTTGGTATCTACACAGAAGTAAAGCACTGAAATGATGAAGAATAATATAAACAAGAAAAATACATGGGTTTAATATGTAATTTAAGAACTCAAAGAATTGGGGCACTTAAGGGAATATGACGAAAGAAGAATGGACTATTTTCACACAAATAAATACAGGTATAGGAACATAAGAGAAGCTTTATGTTACAATGGAACTTAAACTCCTCTGGTCAGAGATCAGCTAAGAGGGAACAGAGAGTAACAGTGCAATGATTAACTAGCTGACAAAGCTATTAGTCATGGCAGGTATGTAAACAGTCAGGCAGCCTTATGCTGGTGACCTCTCCCCAACAAGCAACTTTGCCAGTACAGACTGGAGGCCTAGAACCAGGCGAGACAGAAAAACAATAAAAACCCAGAGCCAGCTAAGGGAAAATTCAACATAATCCATCTCCAATTTTAAACATTATTAGAAGAACTCTCCATAGAAGAATATGTCCCCCTGAGATTGGATATATTGTGTTTATAGGATGTTAACCAATACTCTTCTACTTATGTTACTATGCATAGCAATATGCCTAGAAAACCACTCTGGAAATTCCCAGAAACAAATTTTTATTTTAATGTCAGTTGGCAAAAATGTCTGTTGAAAGGTATGACTGGTGTGTCAGTACTTGAGCAGATGGTCAAAATGAGCCCATTTCACTAACAGTATAATATGTGGGTCTTTTTTATCCCTGAACAACCAAACAAAACAAAAGCATACATAGAAGAGGTCACTGAGCCATCTCATGTGGCTGGCAGTTTTATCTGGGAAACATGAAAATAAAAAAATTGCATGGGCCATAATCCTGCATAGTAGCATTTCCACATATCATTTAGTCAAATATTAAAGTATTCATATTCAGATATCACACTGATATTTGGGAAGATGGAAAAATAAAAAATTATCAGTTGTATTTTGTATATAAAAAAATACAACTGATAATTTTTAATTTTTCAATTCCCTAATGTCCAGTAAAAGAAGAAAAATAAAATAGTCATTGTCCTCATTCTTCAGTTTTCTAAGCTAACCAACAGTTTATCATTAAAAAACAAGCTACAACCCTTTCTTTGTATTCCGCTCTTTTACTGAGATACTAGGAAAAATATTTTTTAAAACTAATTCACATCTTAAAATCTATTTCCCATTGAAAGGTTGTGTGGTCTGTGTGTACATATTATTTTTACTGGATAATTTTGAAATGTATAAACTGAAATATCTAACTAAACAAAGTAGTAAGCTAACAGATATTCTATCGCTAATTACTACATTTTATGCCATAAGGTCTCTTAAAACATCTTTTTACACACACACACACACACACACATGCGCGCATGCGTGCTCAGAGTTAATCTAATTCTTGTTATGATCACTTCATTTCCACTACTAACCTAAAATATAATTTATCTTGTTTGTGAAATACAAATAAATGATACTATGGGGCAAGGGGGAGAGATAAAATTTAAAATATATAACCCTATCTCTAATAGTTAGAAATAAAAAAAAAATTGTAGCAAGTTGAAAATTATATTGCTAAAAGGCATCTATACAATGGCTGTGAAAACTTAGTTGCAAGGAGAATTGGGGTTACCTACAATCAGAAAGAATTAATGAAATACGAGGTTTAAAAGTACATCTTTAGTACTTCTGTACCTTAAAATATTGCCGAGTATTAATTTTTCATCAAGTTGTCATTTTCTCTGACATTTGGTTTTATTAATCAAGGCATTTATCATTAATTTGTAGAAAATATCATAATTAAGCCAAATAAAATAAAATCCTTAAAAGGTTAAAATTAGAAAGCAGGTGAATTAGAACTCTGACATTACCCTGTTGACATACAGGAGTTTTGGGAAGTGTGGAAATCAAGTTTTTGCAGTGAGATTGGTGCCTCAATCTTGGGACTGGCTGGTTTTTTAAAATGTTATAAAGATTTGATTTAAAGCTCCCTGACAGTTTTGACATTCAGGTGAAAGTACTGCTGCTGCATTTGGAATAATTTGCATATCCCACTGCTAAACGGAATGTTTGAGGTGTGCTCTGGTGTAAAGAAATTAAAAACAAGCTATCACACATGCTTAAGTGTATGTAGTCAGAAAACTGATGGTAGGATAGCATCACCCCATCCTTCTTCAATGTAATCTATGATTTTCTTCTATAATAAATTATCTACCATGTTATTCTTGCTGGAAGATCTAACCATGCATGTAAGAAGCAAAGTAATTACAGCCCCCTCTCATCTAAGAAATCTTCAATCCCTATGAGCTCTTTATACACAATGCAACAACTCAAGTCTATTGTAACCCTTTTGCCTGAAACTTTGATTTCTAATTTTCAGTAGCCATTAAATCTCATATGAATGGTTCTGCTACCACCAACAAATGTATCTTTCTTTCTTACAATTAGCTGTAAAGAGTGAGAAGAAATAGGCACTGATTTTTTTGGCTTTGAGCCAATATGATGTCTGTTAAGAAAGGGGCAAGGGATAAAATCAAGAATATTAAATTTATGGGGAAAAAAAAGATAACACACTCCCATACAGAAGAAAGAAGAGGCATAGAAACATCCAACTAGACTGAGCCATTCTGAGATGATACAGGGTTTCTTATTTTTTATTTATTTCAGATTACTTGTAGGTAGATATAGAAAATATATTGAATGTGTTAAAGGAAATAAAGGAAAGATCTGGAGGTAGTAAACCTAAGTTCTTAAATGCTATGAAACATTTCAAAAAGCTAAAACCCATTCAAGAAAATATCATTGGACATTACCTTCAGCCTTCAGCCTCTCAAAGGGCAATTCTTAATAGTTCTGTTTGCATGCCTATAAAAAAGAAATACTTAAAATTAGAAATCTGCCTAGGACACAGTTTATATTTCCATAATATATTATGACTAGCCATGAGAACTAGGTAGGCGAGTTTATGTCAACTAATATCTAACGTTTTAAAAAGAAAAAGATGAAGTCTAACACATTCAGATTCAGCTGTATACTTGTAGTACAAGTACTCAATAAAATGTGGCACAGATTGATAATCTAAACACTGTATATACATTTTTGAGAATGATGGAAAACAAAGGGATTTATTGCAGTATTATTAAAAGTTTTCTTTATTTACACTAAAGGTATTTACATTTATATTTTTATAATTTAAACTAGTAATTTAAAATAGCTCTTATCCCATTTGTTGATTTGTTTATTCTTATTTAACAACTGCTTCTCAAAGATCTACTGCTTATAATGCACTGGTAAGCACTGGTGAGTTAAGAAGTATACGAAGACATAACACAAGCCTTAAAATAGCTTAAGATTTCGGGCGGGCCACTGTGACTCAGCAAGCACAGTTCTTGCTTGCCATGACGGAGACCTGGGTTCAATTTCTAGTGCCTGCCCATGCAAAAAGAAAAAACAAACACAAAAAAGAATAGCTTAAGATTTGAAAGTGGGCTAGGAGAGATTTGCATAGACACAGATAATCCAAAGAGAACAAAAAAGAAAAATAGGTGGAAAGAAAAAAAAGGAGCTAAGGGAGTGTGTTCAGGATATCTAGAGAAAGTCTATAGTACCTAATGCATTAGAATTTGAATATGGCTATATAATTCCTGTCTTAGAAGCAAGGCTAATAGCAGAATCTACCCATATTTATACGCAAAGGTACCAAACAAATGGATGAGTCACCTTTATATTCCTTTCCATCTGAATACATCTGATATTACAGAATCAAAGCTGGGTCTGGGAGCTGAAGAGAAGACTGGAGGTTGAGGTGCCTTTAAAGTACCTTTAAGTTTAATTTGGTGAGTTTAAATATCAAAAGAATCCACTAGAAACAACTCTCCTACTAAGAAGGAAGCTTGATATCTTGTGTCCTTGGAAAGTGATCTATCATGAACTCTCAATGATGACCTTGATATCTAACATCTTTACTAACAACCTTCAAGAGAATCAGTATTTGAAGTCTCAAAAGTCACTTTACTAATGGAAATGCACACATAAACATAAGCTGATCCTATAAACTGGTACATCTATAGTAAAAGACTCATTAAAAAAAGTCTGAGAATTTTAATTGGGTCTTTAATATACGTAAGCAATGTTTTACAAAGGGAAAACAGAAAATCAGACATCAAACCACACCTGAGTTTAGGCTGCACTAATAGATAAATGAGCTCCAGAAAAGAAAGGTGATAGTTCTGGTCTACTACTCAGGGAACACAAGCAATATTACACTTACTGTGCAACACCAAACCTTAGAAAAGGCACTGAAAATTAGAATCCTTTAGGAGGGGTAAGATCAGAATCATTAATTATGTATAAACAGACTATATTTTTAAATGGGGGGGCAAGGTGAAGAAGGATACCTTTGAAAAAACTAATTTGGCCATTACATGAGAAATTATAAAAGTAATTATTTATTATCTGTTTCTTTTGCTAGAATGTAAGTGCTAAGGACTGTGTCCCATTTCTATGATTAATGCCTGACATAGTAGGAGATCAATGAATAATTATTGAATTAAAGAGTGAACAGCCTGATGAATCTTTGAAAAAGGCACTAAGTTTATATCTATTTATAGGTAAAGAAATTTAAGCTTAAAGAAGTTAAAATATATTATCAAACTTTACCACTGTAATACCAGCCTCCAACAAATCACTGTTCATTCTTCCATTCAATATTTATTCTAGCAGGGGAGACAAACAATAAGCAAATAAATTATAAGACTTATGATGTCACATAATTAATACTGTGAGGATAAACAAAACAAGGTAAAGTCACTGGGAGTCACATGGGCTGATGTTTTACATAGATTTGGACAGGGAAATGTCTCAGAAGAGGTGACAGGCAGGAACCTGAATGAAGTGAAGGAGAGAGTCAAGTTGGGTTGTTGTGAAGATTAAATAACACATATAACCTTGATTAGTACAGTGGATAGCACACAGCAAATCGCAGTTCATAACAATTGCTTGATTACTATTTTTGTAAATTATGTTTTACATAATTTTGTAAATCCCCCCACTAGAATATAAACTTGCCAAAGGCATTGATTTTTATCTTTCCTACAGCTCTTTAAATAGTGCCTAGCATGAACTCAATAAACATTTGCAGATCTGAAAATAGGAAGACACAATTATCAGTTCATTAATTAGAAAAAGTAAACAGACTATATGAATATGAAAAAGTCACCATGTTTTATATGCCAGAGTTAATCTAATCTTGCTAAATAAATGTCACATAACATTTTCTGAATAAAAGAAGAAAACAGGAAAGAAAACACATAATGTCTAGGGCCAATGTTAGTCGTGGATAACAAAAGAAAAAGAAAGAATTGGAAAAAATAAGTTATCAATATTAGGTCACTATTTTGACCATTTGCATGCTATGTCACCTCCATCAAATACATTTTTTCCTACTAAAAGGACTCTACTATAAAAGTAGAGCAGCTTATGTATTCCTAATGTGAGCAAAGGGCCCAGAATATTGCAAACATTTAATAAATCTCTCTTGAACTGAATTGTATGAAATCTCCTTTTATCAGTTCTTTGCTTTTAAGTTAGCTCAAATAAAACACACACACACAAAAATCACAGGAGATTGGCAACTTTACAAAATAAATTTCAACAGAAAAAATATCATAAGTTGCTACCCTGCAGCAAAGGGATAAAGAAAAGGATAGGTTTTACCAAAAATTGAAATATAAGTGAAGGTTGAAATATTGCCATTAGAAGAGAGATCAGTGGAGCAGATCAGAGGGACTTCAGTATGGGGTATATAGTACACAACTCCATTTCCACAAATGGGGTTGAGATTACAGGCTAATTATATGGGGAAAAAATAAACTTTTAATTTTAAGTAGCCAAATTCATAAATCCTTATGCTTAACTCATATACTTCTACTTATTTACCTAACAAATCTGTTTATGTGCCTAATAAGGCCTTCCCCACCTTGGAGTTCAGATAAGTATCTGCAATAGCAATGAAAGAAATATCAATGAAAATAACCTAAATATTTCATAATAATGAACTGGGTAAATAAATTATGTGATATAATATGATGTTTCCATTAAAAGTGGCAAGTAAAAATTTACAATATATCAAGAATAAGGTACCAATTTTTAAAATATTTTGTATACCTATAAACATATAAAACTATGCACAATTTTTGGATGTTTGAATATCTAAATGTGTGTGTATATTAGAAAAAGCATATGTGGGGTTGTTAAGGAACTATATTAAATTACACCTAGTACTTAGCTCAGCTGTTAAGATTATGTTAGAACTTCTTCTTTGTTAGGATTGCTTCCCAAATTTTCTACAATAAACACAAATTATTTTTATAAAATTTAAAAAAGGCTAAAAGAAGGCACTAGTTTGTGTTTCAGAAAAAAAATTAGATAATTTAATAGATTACCTGAACTGTTAAGAAAACCTTTTGAAAAAGTTATCTGTCCATATTTTTAGTGAATGCCTTCAGTTAACTGCATAAATAAAAAAGGAAGTAAGTAAAGAAAGATGGAAGGATGAGTAAGGAAGGAAAGAGAACAACAACAACAAAAATAAAATGAAAGAAAAATTGGACTTGTTACAAAACAGCAGCCACCCATAATGGTATGTATTAGATTTTTAGTAGCCTACATTTTACTGATTAACAACCTTAAATTTTCAAAGAAAAGCAAAACCAAATAAAATATGCATGCATTTCAATGACAGGGCCACTATAGAGAAACAAGCATAATATGTCATGAGAACAGATGTAGCTGTTCCAAATTAGTTTTGGAAGTAAGATTATAAATTTCAAATAAAATTTTAAAATAAGCAAATGACTATATCAGCTAAACTATTATGCTGTCCATTTCTGCAAAAGAAATGCTTTTTAACCCATAATGAGTTACATGATGACTGTGACTCTTCTGGCTAGTTTATTTCAAGTGGAATCATTTATATGGTACATTCTCTATTTTGGGACAAGATGAATAGAACTGTCTTCTAGTCTACCAAAGCTGCCAGAATGCAACACACACCAGAGATATATTGGCTTTTAATAAAAGGGGATGTATTTAGTTTAAAAATGTATAGCTCTTCAGAGGAAAGGCAGCTAACTTTCAACTGAGGTTCTTTCTTACATGGGAAGGCACAGGGCGATCTCTTCTGGCCTTCCCTCCAGGCCTCTGCGTTCCAACAACTTTCCCCGTGGTGATTTCTTTCTGCATCTCCAAAGGCCTGGGCTGAACTGTGAGAGCTGAGATGAGATGTACTGAGCTGCTTGGGCTGTGCTACATTGAGCTCACTCATTTAAACTTCCAGCCAATTAAATCAAGCATCATTCATTGCAGCAGGCATGCCTCCTAGCTGACTGTAGATGTAATCAGCAACAGATGAGGTTCACATGCCATTGGCTCACGTCCACAGCAGTAAAAACTAGGCACCTTCACCTGGCCAAGGTGACATCTGAACCTAACTACCACATGTCCACCCCTTGTCAACTTGGCAACTATACACATCACCTTAAACGATATTAAAGTGACAAAAATTCTCTTCTGGCTGTGGACCCATGAATCTTAAAACAAGCTTATCTGGTGCCAATATGCAAAGGAGGGTCAGTCACAGGATACATGCTTTCATTTCCACAGGGAGAAAAATTGGAAGAAACACAGGAGTCACAAGACTCAAACAGTTCTGAAAACCTGCAGGGCAAACTCTACTGGATTTCAAAGCCTGAAAGTCATACATCCTTTGGTTCTAGAAAGTGGCAGTCCCACCCTTTACAAGGGCCTATGCAGTGGCCCACCTCTTTCTGAATCAAACTTGGGGGACATTGAGGAAACCACCTTTTCCTCAGCTCCATCCTCTCCAAGCTTTGGGGCCACACCTGGGCTCTCTGCCATTTCTGGGACACACGCTCAACCCCTCCACGTGGTGGCAGCCAGATTCTCCCCAGTCCCCAAGGAGAGTGCTATACCTCCTCCAAGGCCTGAGTCGGTACAACTCTTCCACTGCCACAAGGTGGGAAACTCACCCTCTCCATGTATACGGGTGGATCCACTTTCCTGGCCTGAGGCTCCCTGGCTTCAGACCCAAGTTTCCATGGTTCTCACTCTGCAAACTCCAATTTGTCCCTTTTGGTCCCCTTTTGTCCAGATTGGCAGTGGCTCCATTACACCAACAGTCTCTTCAAGCATTCCAGGACTTCCCCATCGTTCTCTTCATAGTTCCTCCAAAATCTTTCCCTTATCCATCGAGAAAACTGGTCCAATACGTCTGGTATTTGAAAACTGCAGCAGCACCACACTTCTCTGGTACCAAATCTGTTCTAGTCTACAAAAGCTGCCAGAATGCAACACACCAGAGATAGACTGGCTTTTAATAAAAGGGGATTTATTTAGTTAAAATGCATAGTTCTTCAGAGGAAAGTCAGCTAACTTTCAATTGAGGTTCTTTTTCACATGGGAAGGCTCATCAGGGCGATCTCTGCTGGCCTTCTCTCCAGGCCGCTGGGTTCCAACAATTCTCCCTGGGGTGACTCCTTTCTGCATCTCCAAAGGCCTGGGCTGAGCTATAAGTGCTGAGATGAGGTATGCTGAGCTGCTTGGGCTGTGCTACATCAAGCTCTCTCATTTAAGCTTCCAGCCAATTAGATCAAATATTATTCATTGCAGAAGGCACACCTCCTAGCCGAATGTAGATATAATCACCAATAGATGAGGTTCACATGCCATTGGCTCATGTCCACAGGAACAGAACTAGGCACCTACACCTGGCCAAGTTGACACCTGAACCTAACTACCACAAACTGCTAAAGTCCATTATCTATCAATAATCATAAAATACAATTCTACTTCAATAAGTAAAAAAGGGAAGTATGAGCTTTGGTTGTAGCCTATCAAAAATGGCAAATGAAAACCAATTTATAATCCTCAAAGAACAACAGAAGGAACCTATACATTTATATGCTCAAGAAGAACAGATGCATTTCCTCTAAGACTGAAAAAGGTTAACTTAGTTCTAGTACATCCATAATGGTTCTTCTTATGGAAGTTGTTCATTCTGACTTTAGAGTTTTCAAAATATCAGAGATATCTGATAATTTCTATGGTAGAGTTCTCTAAGTGTCCTTCAGAATAGCAGCCTGCTAAACCTCATACTATAACCATCTAAAATCAAATCAAATTCTACTGATTTAGGAGCTCTAGGGCAACAACAAAAGGCCATTCACTTGACTCAATTACACATGCTATTAGGCATTCCAGTTTCTCTTCCAAACAGAGGGTGAAAGTTCAGAAATACAATATGCTAAGTACTGCTTTAACCCTAAAATCCAACCAATTAAAAAATTTTCTCACTTGTCTCTTTAAAAGTAACCCAAGTCCTTCCTTTATTACATACAGCTTCACTCTGTTTATCCTTATTTCCCAATAGCAGTATGCACTAAATAAATTCTTAAAAACCAACACACCAGCAAATAAATAAATTAAAATTCAATGACTATAAAAGTACACAGTCTAACCTGCTTAATTATTAACAGGTAAACAGAATGCATTTCTGAATTATTTACTTAATCTCCATGAACTAAAACTTTAAAGTTTTTGAGCTTGAAATTTATGTCCTTTCTAAAAGGATCATAAAACAATTATTTAAAAATATTCTATTAAGTTATTTTAACAGAAGCAATTAAAAAGCACCAGAGTAAATGTGAATTTAGGCATTGCACAGTGCTTAAGAGGTATAACCCTTTTTTAAGATTTTAAAAGTCAGTAAAATTCTTTTTTTCCAACTTTCCCTTTCCTCTTTCAGATACTTCATTCCCCAATACATCTGGACAGAATGAATAGAAATATTCTGTACTAAATAACATTAACGATATTGACACAATAATGGTTTTGAAATAAGCATTTAGAGAATACTGTTATTTCTAAGCATATCTTAAAACTACAATAATGAAGCAATAGGAAATGTCAATAATGCTAAAACTAGAAGGAAAAAAAGAGAGTGAACAGTAGACAAAATCATCATTTTCTCCAGATGAGATACCAGCTTAGCTAATGTTTGTTGTTTGGCACAGTAAACATAGATTACCTGGGATGCCAGTCAATTAAATTTTCTAGTGAGCTAGGAATGGGTTCATTAGTGGGGAAAAAGTTTTTGTTTTGATCATTTTTACTACAAATTTAAGGCATACTAATAGATTTTCCTGCCTGGGTAAATAGATATTATAAACATAATTTTATCTTTCATTAAAGATGAAAAATTATATTACTTTAGACGATGGTTTTTAACCTTTTGGGGGTGTCATAAGCCCCTTAGAGCACATGATAAAAGTCAGGATCTTTTTCTCTAGAAAAGTGAACATGCTCACAACATCTTGTATAAAATTTGCAGGGGTGCAGGGACCCAAGTAAGATTTCTTGCCTTCTCATTTTACGGAATTCTAAATAAATTTAAGAAATTCTATTCACTATACAGTAACCTCAGGACATAAAAAGGATGTTTGAAGTTTCTTTTTGAAGACACCCTAATAATGAGCTATTTTCTTATGATTTGTCTCCTTTTTTCTAAAGGGGAGTGTAAAAACAATTCTGGTTAATTTAGTCTTGGTTAAAGGTTAAGTATGTCTCGTTTTAGGACAGTTGCATTACCAGTGTTGTGAACTTTTTTCTTTTTTTAAAGTGCTCCTTTCAAATCATTCCACATTTCAGAAGTGGTAACAATTTTCTTCTCATATTTTTTAACTCAGAGGAGGTAGGGTCAGAGAGAAAGCTACTTAATTTTCACCTTTATTCTAAAGATCAGTAGATAGTAGCAAACTCTTACATACGCATACCCTATTTCGGGTTCTAAGTGCTTTTCTGTGTATTAAATTATTCAAACCTCACAAAAATTCTAGAAGGTGGGTACTGTCATTATCTCCATTTGTTCATATGCAAACTGAGGCACAGCACCAGGAGTCACATGCAGTCTATATGGCTGAAGAGTCTCTGCTCATACACACCATATTATGCTGTTGGCTTCAATCTTCATGAGTTAACTGGCTTTTTAGGTGGTTTTATATTTAATGCAAGTGCACTCCTTCACTATCATGCAAAAGGCATTCATGATGTTTTGCCAGGAATAATCCACTTAGGAAGTTGTTCTTAAGTTGCTGAAGAAACTGGTATCACCCTTATGTAACTGGTAATAATAGATCATTGTAAATTTCCCAGAGTCAAATGGCCCAGATGGAAAAATGAGACAGCACTAGCTCAGTAAATGTGGAACCCTGAATAAAAGGTAACCCCTAAATTCCTTTTTGGAAATGCTTCTGATGAGATAGAAAAATTGAATGATTATGCATTCTCAAGCCAACCAGGACAACACTATAAATGGTCCATATTATTATAATAATAGTAGTTCCCAAAGGTGGAATCGTCTGCTATTCCTAGTTGGTTAGAAGAGAAGTACATATCAGACTATATGATATTTTATTTTCTAGACTTAGATAGTTTCCATAAAATAAAATATTAAAGTAAAATACATATTTAGTGAGGATAGGCAAGTTGTTTCAGTGGCCAAAGTCATAGCAACATGAAAATGTTCTTGGCGTATCCCTTTCACTGACAGATTGAGCATTCCCAGAGATAGCAACCAATTTGAATCATAGGATTTGCTTTTAGTGTACTAACCTTTATATTTTCAGTAGTCCATGAAGAGCAAAGGCTGATAACAAAACAAAATTTCCCAACTTTACAGTTTGTGTAAAAAGGAGTTTAGTTAAAATTGTTCCAGTTAATTTTTGTTGAATTGTTCCCTACATATACATGCAAGGAAATGGCTACCAGTGAAACACAAAGCTGAAAGGCAAAACAAGGCAAAATGTCTACAGTCCTGAAAAAATGGCTAAAGATCAGATATACAGGAAATGAAGGTATGGTACAGATACACAATAGCATCTATTTCTAGACAGAAATAGGAATACAGATGTGAGACAAGATAACAAGGAGGAACCTTGATAACTCAGGCCATTTTTCTACATTAGAACCAGAGACTTTTATTAGTAATTGATTCCTGTGCAGCCAAGCCAGATTGGTAATGGGAACCTGGTTAAAATGGAAAGTATGTCTGGAATACAGTATCAGTTTCAGCTTTTCTGTCCCTAAGTCATCCTATCCACCATAATGTTACAAATATTGGAAATCATTCTAGTAATTACTTCATTCCCTATAATAATTCCCAAACACTTGCAATATCAAATCCTGTGTGCTTGGTTTCCAAAGTCCTCTATAATCTTGTTCCATCATTCTTATTCAAACTTACTCAGAATAACACAGAAATTTCATGCTCCAATTCAATCAGATAAGATTTTTAACTAATGTATATTGATTCAATAAATGTTTATTAGGACCTAAAATGTGTTCAGCAGTATTCATGGAGCTAAAATATTTTCGAACATATATCAGGTTTTCCTACCCCCTCAACAAATACCTCTATTATGTCTTTTGCACCAAATCTAGCACAAGGGACTCTTGCCCACCCTCTTAATTACTCTAAATTTAGAATGAACAAGAACTAACTTCAATTTGAGAAATGCCAGTATAAGAAATTAAAGCTATGATATATCAGAGCACTTAGGAATTTGGTATATGATTTAGGAACTGAACAGCATCACTGCTCAAGGTTGTTCTTTTTTTTCTTCTTTTTTTTTTTTAAGGAGGTACAAGCATTAGGGTGTCTTTATTTCCAGTATTTACATGTTCTTTTCACTGCATAGGGTTCTAAAGTCCAATTTATAACTGAGAAATTAGGATTTAAAGAATGATTTTAATTACTGAATCATACTATTTTTGCTTTATATTAGAGTAGACAAAGGTCAATACCTGAAATCCCTAACTATAATTCAGCTGCCCTGATATCTGAAATTATTGTAAAAACCCTTATCTTGTGCATTTGTGTCAATAAAAGCTGTTAGTCCCTTTACCTGGTCATTTTCTTGTAGGGCAGAAGCCCTAATGGCTAACGAAGAATTTGAAGACAACCATTAATTAGCTTCAGCCCTTGACATTTGTAAATCATATCAGCTAGATTCTGCTAGTGAAGGATAACTTGTCTTTCTTCTTTTCAGCTTATACCTTTAGTATTGAAGTGATAGCTCTGCCTCTCCTTCTTTCAACTTATGTTCTCCTATTGAAATCATAATAATAACACTGCCTCCTTTTCTGCTTTGAACTAGCTATTCAAAATCGCCTCATCTCCCCTTGCTAAAATCCTTTAAAACCTTGAACCCCCCTAAACTCAGGGAGGCAGATTTTGGGCTGCTAGGCCATCTGCTCTCCTATACACACCCAGTAATAAATTCTTTCTCTCTTTGAAACCCCGGTGTCTCAGTAATTGGTTATTGAATGCGTTGGGCCAAAGAATCCATGACCTTTGTCCGGTAACACAGTCTCGATTTATCTTTCCATTATAAACAATCATTATTTTTATATATTTCAAATTCCTTTCTCTATTATAAGCTTCATGAAGGTAGATATTGTGTTTTTCCACCTTTGAATCTCCTGCAGGGCTTAGCAAAGAGCCTGGAACCAGTTATATTGTTTGCAGAATACATGAATATGTGAAATTTTAAGAATTCCACAGGGGCAGCATGCTTGTTTGAAATTTTATGTACCCCAGAAAAGCTATGGTATGTTAATCCAATCTTCGGGGTGCAGACTTATTGTGGAAGGGATCTTTTGATTAGGCTGTTTCCATGGAGATGTGGCCCATCCAATTATGGGTGGGACTTTTTAGATTATTTCAATTAGATTATTTCCATGGAGATGTGACACTGCCCATCCAAGGTGGGTCTCAATTAGCTTACTGGAGTCCTTTAAGAAGACAACATTTTGGAGAAAGCTAAGATGCAGATGCTTAGAGATTCAGAGCCATTTGAACCCAGAAGCCCAGAGAGAAGGACAGCAGATGTTGCCATGTATCTTCCCACGTGACAGAGGAACCTTGGACTTGTTTGGCCTTTCTTAAGTGAAGGTAACCTCTTATTGATGCCTTAACTTGAACATTTTCATGGCCTTAGAATTGTAGTTTGTGAATATTTCCTTCTTTCTTCCCAGTCCCTCAAGGGGACTTTGCAAATAATTTTTTATTCACTGCCCAAATTACTCTGGGATATATCAGGGCATCACACTAACTCAAGGTTGTTCTTGTCACTAGATTTCAGGGACATGGTCAAGGTGGAAAATGCTGATGAAAACTAGTTGTGAAACTATCATGTGTGTACCTGATCAAAGCACTTGACCAACACTTGATCCAAGCAAACTGAAACAGGCAAGAAGTTTGTGTCAGGGTAATTTTTGGCCTTAGGGTAACATGAAAGCTTCATCCTTTCAATTAAGGCATAGGTTTTTCCCTATCTTGCTATATAAAATAGATTGGCAGTTAAATTTCAGACTAGGTATATTATGACTAACAGAATTTAAATTTTAAGTAATTTGTTGAATTTAATTGACTTTTCAAATATGAGTTTTAAATACTGAATATTTTCCCATATTGATATTATAGACCTCTTATTCTCTAACTTCCAAAATCAAGTGTGTCTCTTTGCATAATCTTCAGGTTTTCTGCAACTGTTTCAATTGCCATTTCTGCGTACATTTTTTTTCCAGTGACTATTTCCTTTGCCCTGTTATTCTCCCTATTGACCTTCTTATGCAAAACCAATTTTACTCTCTGATTTGCCTTTTTCATTCTTCTTCCAAAAAGTGTATTGATGGAAAACACTCCTTCCATTTCCTGACATTTTAATTTCAACATACCACCTGCACAATTCATAATCCACTTTGTCAACCTACAACCTGTTTTTTCTCTGTGAGGTTGGTATTCATGAAGATCTTAGAATTTGAGATGTCTCTATGCAGTCACTTAGTCTGGCACATTCCCAGTTCTGATCTATTTCTTGTTAAAAATCAAATATCCAAAAATCTATATCATTTTTTAAAATCCTTCTTCAGGCCATCCTCCTACAAGGCACAGCTCTCTTAAGTGCCTCTGCTCACTCACTGTTCTCTGTTGTAGAAGGCTGTGCCCTGTCAGAATGTACGGTAGCTGTCCAGACTCAGGCTGACTGACATTCTGAGTAAGTTTCTCCTTAGTCATAGAACCAAAGAACCAAGTGCTAATTCCCAACTTCTCCAAAACTCTCACTATCTCAATGTTTTCCCCTATCTCCATCTTCTCTTATTCCTATCTGGGTATCTGTCATGGTCAGGTTCATGTGTCAACTTTGCCAAGTGGTAGTATCTGTTTGTCTGGTTGGGCAAGTGCTGGCCTGTCTGTTGCAATGAGGACATTTCATAGAATTAAATCATGATCATGTCAGCTGATTCCATTTGTAATCAGCCAAAGGAGAGTGTCTTCTGCAATGAGTGATGCTTAATCTAATCACTGGAAGCCTTTTAAGGAGGATTCAGAAGAGACAGGCTCTCTTCCTGCTTCAGCTGGTGAGCCTCTCCTGTGGAGTTCATCCAGAACTTCCATTGGAATCATTGGCTTCACAGCCTGCCCTGTGGATTTTGGATTCTGCATTCCCACGGTATGTAAGACACTTTTATAAATTTTATATTTGTGAGAGTTCCCTGTTGATCTGTTCCTTTAGAGAACCCTAACTAATATATCTTGGTACCAGAAGTGGGGTTCTTAAGAAACAGAATCAACAGGATCTAATCATAGCTTTGTTCTCCTTGATGTAATGATTGAAATGTAATCAATTAAACCTACTCATTTTAGCTCAGAAACCTACATTTCTGTTTAGAATGATACTGATTTTTTTAATAACCAAGAAAACATGTGTAAAGCTAATTGTATGCCCTGTTTTCACTAACACTCTTACATGTTCACAGAACATGGAGGATCCTAAATACACACACACACATACTTTTATTAGAATCTGGTTTCCCTGATCTTCTTTCTATTCCTGTATCAGGCCACATTTGTTCAAGACTTTTAAACTTGCTCTTCCATATCTTTGCATGGTTGCTTCCCTTTCTCATCCTTCAATTTTCAGCTCACATGGAACGACCTCACCATTTTGAACTAAGTTACTCTTTGTTCAGCTATCCACCCTTTCTGACTCTTTATCCCACTATCCATTTTTATTTTCTTCACATGTTATCACTATTATTTATTTACTTATATATGCATCATTGTCTATCTCCCTACATTACTATTACTGACTCTATCTGTCTTGTTCACTGACAAATCACCCACCCCCAGGCATCATCAAATCACCCGCCTGGCACATAAGCACTCAAACACCTGATGAATGAATAAAAATCATTAGGAAATCAATATTCAAGTCATAAATATTTACAAAACATCCATTTTGTGCATGATGGCATTTTTTTTTCAGTTAAGTCCCAGACTAAGGGATGTTTGGCCCCTAATATAAGTCAAGTTGATAACATTTATTTTGAAAGCATCCTAAAAAAAAAAGATTGGACAGAATTAGACCTAAAATAATTTGGTACTTAAGACTAACAAAATTGTTTGTTTCTCTCAGCTGTGCCACGACACTTATTGATATATCACTGTCTACTGTTATGATGCAAGAAAGACGGTTGAATGGAATTAAATAAAAGCAGTGAAGATGACCCAAGTCTCATTTTGGATATCCTTTATTGCCTTTATATTTACTTTGCTGCTTATATTTTTTGACACCTATTGACCTTTACTAACCTTAACTGTCAGAATGGATGGGTCAGCTCCCATGAGTCATGAAATATTCAGGGCAAGACTAAACCCTAAGTTTAATAACTACTTCCTTCATGAGGGAACAAATAGTCTACTATGCATATACTTGACAACAATGTAATATTTCTAATTGTAAAAAATTATTCATCTAAACAAGGGTTCTGCAAATATTTTCTCTAAAGGACCAAATAAAAATTTTAGGGTTTGCAGGTCATATGGTCTCTTTCTAAATGATTCAACTCTGCTATTTCAGCATGAAAGGAGCCACAGGCAATAAATACAAAAACAAATGAGCATAGCTGTATTCCAGTAAGGCTTTATTTAAATAATCAGGAAGGGGGCCAGATTTGCTGACTCCTGATCTAAACCCATCAGAGAAAGCTCCTGAATTTCTAGACAGGAGGGGCTTAGCAACAAAATTTGATTAGAAGTGTTAAGAGAACTTGTATTAGAACTTATATTTGCATATGCACACTGCTTTTACATGAATTGTATAAGTAGGTCAGAGGTTGACGGAGATTATTGGGTCCCAAACCCCCTAAGTCATCACTTGTCATTGCAGACTAATCCCACAATCAATTTGGGGGCATTTTCAGTGTTACATTTTGGCCTTACAGTTGACTCATTGGTTTTCCTTCAATATCCAATCTATCATATTATTTCTCTCTTAATTTAAAAATTATTTTTGAAAAGCTACAACAAACACTTGGTTGAAGTTCAAAAAGTGTATTCCTTTTATCCCTGCTAATTCTGCAATTCTATTTTAAATACCTACTAATTTTTCCAGACATGATTTGTTTGTAATAAACTGATTTTGTTCATTGCTCATGATTCCTTTGTCTTCAAGATGTTTACTAATTTTTCCTCCAGTCTTTTATTGAGAATGTTTTCAGATTTACTGTAAGTCATTTCAAGTTACATTTGCACTATATTTATTTTAAGTATTTTTCTCCCTCAAAATCTTTTAAGTCTTCTAAATTTTCCAATTAAAATATACCTTCATATATCCAAACTACTAAATACTCCTTTACCTGTTTCTGGTTGACAGCCATTTTCAAAAGGTATTTTAACTCACTCCATGTTTCACAAAATTGTATTTCACCAGCAAAATAGCTAAACAATTAATGAAGTACATTTATCTATAATATCAAGAAATAAGTTATTTACTAATTAGTAACATAATGGTTTTCTATTCTGCATCTTAGAGTTACTGTAATGTATTTTACTGCCAATCAGCCTTCATTAAGTTATCAGTTCTTCAGTTTGCAATAACTAATAAATTGTACTTTATATTACTGACATCCAATTCTACATTCTCTGCTCTGGCTACATAAAAATCTCTAGGGCCTATGATGTCAAAATATATATATTTAGCTTTAACAAGGGTTTTGTAAAAATGCTAACACTGTAACACCTAAATACAAAGTCTACCATTCAGTTGTATCAATATGTCATACAGATGTGACATTGAAATAAATTGAGAAAATATATAAAGTAAGATGTTAGATAATATTATAAAAGCTGCTTCAGTTTGGATACAGTATTCAATAAATGAAAACACTTGAGAATTCTAGTAAAAGTAAACTTTGAGATGGTTAAAATAGCCATTCTAAATAATGGGAACATTTAGGTAATTGTCTGTACAAAACAAAGATGAGGCTTTCTGGGTTCGTAAAATGCTTGACCTACCAGGTACAGTGAATGCAGAAAGCATTCCACTAAGTTACACAATAGGGGTACGATTGTTGAGTCTATCAGAAAAATAGCATTTTCAAAAGCTCAATAAAGTAATTGATTCATTTAAAAAATTGGAAAGATTCTCTTTTTCCTGATAAAGCGAATCATAAAAGGTTGCAATATTTGCAAAAGATGATGAAGTGTTCATCTCACTTGTAAGACTTGAATAGCTTTATTACTTATGCTCCTGCTATGAATTCAGCATGTTGAAGAAAAACAGTATCAAAAGAACTCAGTTTGCTGATCCTGTGTTCCCAATAATATCACATGATGGAATGGGAGATTTCACACACAATCAAGCTGACAGTCACTTACTATGTACTCAGAGGGATCAATTTTCCCCTGTAGGAAAGAGTATAGCACAAATCATAAAGTGCCAAAAACTGAGTGTAAGTGAAAACCTCTCAAGTTCACTCAGGTATCAGCCAAGTTTAAGACACCGGTTTATCTACATGTGAAAGCAGTTAAGTCCAACGAGTTAAAGTGTAGGGAAGATTGGAATTAGAAGAATTTATCTGCCTCTGGGACAGTTCATCCCACTCACTGAAAAGAATCACACCAAACTGGCCAATGATTTGTCCAGTCTATGGCTGTCTTATCAATGCAATCATTCCCACTCCTCACCCTCTCCCTGTTTCACCTTCCCTCTTAAACTCTTTTCTCCTTGTACCATCTTTCCCACCCAGTCTTCAAGTCCTCATTTTCTCTGTCCACACCCACAGACATACATACACACTGCATGATACTGACTGTTGACTTTTAAAGGATGTTCCCTTAAAGTCACAGAGGATTATTTACATGACAGCACAGTAGTAACCACTGAAGAGTTAGGAAAAAATGATCCAAATAAACAGTAGATACATTAATATACACACTGCATCATCTCTTAATGTTAGGATTACCATGCTGTAAACAACTTTAACAAAGATTAACATAAAGATCCTAAAAAAACTACTCTCAGCAAAGACAGGCTACTATGAAAAGTTAATGCCAGTAAGTATGGCAGATTTATCTGGTGTAGCTGTATGTCTGTTTCACTTCAAATACAGATATTCAGTCAGTTTTACTAACTAGAAATGTAAGCATGTTAGAAAGATTAGAAAATGAAATCTCTGGATGCCAGAAAAGGAGAACTCATAGCTAGAGCCATTGCTGGCCCCCTGAGGCATCCATACCCAGATATACATAGATATTTGAGATTCTGGGTAAAGTATTAAACACAGACTTTGGGACAACAGACAAGGCCTGAAGCCAATGAAAAGAGTGTAGCTACAACTGAAAGTCATGCTTACTAATGGATACCCCACCCATAAGATTAGGACTAGAAAAAAGTCTAGAAGCTAACATAGAGAAAACAGTAGGAAAACTTTATGTCTACTTAGGGCTCTGGCTGGAAAAAAAAGTCACATGAAAAATATGGAATCCAGTTATATGCCATGGGCATTTTAAGAGTCAGAATTCACACTATCTGTTTGGTATAGGGAATCCAAGGTAAAACATTAATACAAAACGGTCAGGATTTCCTTATGGACAGAGACCTTGGAACATGGGATAGAAAGAAATGCTATCCTATACTCACTTTGGAAGGACTTAAAGAAATCCCACAGCAAGCAACCTTTTCCAGCTAAAGATAAGTTCATCATAATATTAGAAACTGATTTTCCTTTTTCTATTCAATCAAAAAACAATTATTGAATGCCTATTTGGGGGATATTGTTTTAGGACAGGAAGATACAGTAGTGAATAAAACATTATTCCTATACTCAGGAAGTTTATATTCTAGTTAGGACACAATAAACAAATAAATTGTAAAATATGATGTCCACTTCTAATAAATGAACCAAGAAAAATGCAGGAAAAGAGAAAAGAAAGTGAAGAGATGGAGAAGCAGCTATTTAGATAGAATATTTATAGAAAGGCTCTCTCAAAAGGTGAAATTTGAGCAGAACCTTAGCCACAGTGGAGTAAGTCATGAACAGAAGAGAAATCAAGCAGCAAAAAAAAAAAATAATAATAATAATTAATAAAGATACAGAAGATTTAAACAATATGATTAATAATCTTGAACTGATGCATACAATCTTTTCCCTTCAAAGAGATAATGCACTTTCTTTCCTAACTAATGCATAATATCTACAAAATTGACCAATTATTGATCAAAAAGGTGGTCTTAACAAATACCAAAGAATCAATACCATATAAACCAAGTTATTTGACCACAATGCAATAAAATCAGAAATTGATGACAAAAAGATAGATTAAAAGTCATTATGTATTTAGCAACTAAAAACACATTTATAACAAATCTATGCATCAAAGAAGGAATTATAATGGAAATATGAAATATTTTTAACTCAAAAGAATAGAGGCATTACATATCAAAACCAGTGTGTTGTAGCTAAAGTAGAATTTAGGGGTAAATGAATGGCCTTAAATGCATTCATTAGATCTTTAAAAGATTTAAAATTGTTAGCTAAAGATCTAACTTAAGAAGTTAAAAATAATAGGATAGGGCGGCTGCTGTGGCTCAGCAGGCAGAGCTCCGACCTGCCGTGCTGGAGGTCTGGAGTTCGATCCCTGGTGCCTCCTGCCCATATGCAAATTAAAAAAAAATAATAATAATAATAGGATAAATCCAAGTTAAGGAGAAGGAAATAAATAAAAAGGATTTAGAGAAAATTTAATGACAGAATAAATATGCAATAGAGAGGAACAACAGAGCCAAATTTGATTCTTTTAAAAGACTAACAAAATATTAGGTTAAATCATATGAAATTGTCAATACTCAACTAAAAAATAAAACCAACATTAATCAAGAAATTATTAATCAATGAATATTAAGCAAGAAAAAAGAGGCACTAATTAGAAATTTCAGGAATGAAGAGCATGTATCTCTACAGATATAGAAAAGGTAAAATATTATGAGATCATATACTGAACAATTAAATGGCAATCAATTTTTAAAAACTCAAATGAAATAAAACATTCCTAGAAAACTATGACATACCAAAATTTATATGATAAGAAATATGAAACCTGAATAGATTTATGATTAATAAGTGATATACAAAATCTCCCTACAAAATAGCTGTTTTGCATAGTTTTATAGGTGAGTCTTCCCAAGCCTTGAAGGAAAGGATAAACCTAGTCTTTTATAAACTAATATAGAAAGAAAAATAAATATCCTGGACTAATTTTATAAGGCACACAAAACTCCCATATCAAAACTAGAGTGTGAGAAAGGAAAACTTTATGCTGATCTCACCTGAGCATAGATATAAAAATCCTAAATAAAATCAGAGCAAGCCAAAGAAAGCAACAAGCATTTGTGCATATGTATATATATGTATAGAAATACATGATAACCATGTTGAATTTATCCCAGGAATGTAAGAATTGTTCAACATCAGAAAAATACATTAAGTGAAACACCATATTCAGAGATTAAGTTAGAAAGACAGGATTCTCAACATAAGGGGAGAAAATTCAACAACACCTTAAATATAGATAAAGGGCATGCAGTAGCTAAGGGGAGATATGTGTAACACATATAACTAGTGAAGCCTTTATACTCAGACTAGATAACAAGTTTCAACAAATCAATAGGAAAAAAAATATGCATTCTACTCGGAGAAAAACAACTACTGGCAAACAATATAATAAACAATTCAGAGAAAATAAAACCTGATTGGCCAATAAGAATATGAAGTGATACTCAAACTCATTAAAACAAAGAAACAAAATTAAAGTGTTAAATTGACATACTGTTAGTTCTATTCATTCATCAAAAATTTAAGTCAGTCATTATTAAGGGTTGGAGACAATATGGAGAAAGGGCAATCCAGACATTGCTGGTAGAAGTATAAATTGAAATAATTCTTTGGAGACCAATTGCTCATTACTTTGTAAAGTTAAAAATGTATATTCCCCCAAACCAGCAATTCAAATACAGATACCCTCCCACAGGTATACAAGGAGATATTGACAAATAGTCACTACAATACTGACTATAAGAGAAAAAAAAAAAAAGAGGAAAGAAGAAGGGTAGAAAAGAAAAGAAACACTTAAATATTCAACAATAGAATAGGGATAAATTGTGGCTCAGTAATGGAGAGGAATAGTGCACAGTATATAAAGCAGTTTAAATTCCCTGGATCCATATGTATCAACATGGATAAATATGAATATGCATAATGTTAAGTGGAATTAACTAGGTTGCAGAATGACCTTAAGGGTTCCCAAAATTTCTTGGTTCACAGAATCCTTAGAGTCTCTTTTTTTTTTTTCGTGGAGCCCTTAATGTCATATGTAATTTTTCGCAGCACCCTAAGCTAAAAAAATACCTAAGAGGTCCATTATTGAGTAGTTGGGTCTAAATAATTTAATGACTATTTATGTCCCAGCAATTTAGGAGCTATAGGAAAAAGGATCAACATAAATTGAAAGGAAAAAATTATTTTAATGTAATTCATAAATAACCATGCTTAGATTACTTATTGTTGGGATGTGTGTGCCTTTGGTTACAACATGACATCTCAAACCTTGGAGTGAGATTGAACATTGCCAACCTCTTTTCCTGTTCTGTATTGATTTTCATGCAGTACTTGTTTTTTATCATAGCAAGTGCCAAAAGACCAGCTTCATAAAGACATGCTGTCATCAAAAGGAATGTACTACAATCAACTGTTCAAACTGTGAGCTCCTTCGAGCTGGTAGCTCACCCAGGTCAGACAGATGTTGACTATTTCCACGTTTCCCTTGATAATTTGAAATTTCCCATGGCACACCTGCAAATTCACTGCAGCACTCTGGGGCCTCCTGGTACAAAGATTGGAAACCATAGCATGAGGGAAAATTTGATTTAAGTCTTTCAAATATAAAAAAATGTTTCACATGTTGCTCACAGATACATTTATGCGTGTGTGTATATATAAATATATGAAATAAAAATATAATAATAGTACAATATGGACTGAAAGTATACAATATCAACCGTAAGAGAGCTCCCTTCAGAAAAATAGACAGGGAAATGTAAGGAGGAGGGGACTTCAACTATTTTTAGAATGATTAATTTCTTTAAAAAATGATTCAAGCAAATATGGCAAATTCTAACATTTAAAAAATATGAGTGGTAGATATTTGAAATTGCTAAATAAATTTTATACTTTATTATATGTTTGAAATAGTTTATAAAAAAATAAGAAATGACAAGCATTATGAGTTTCCAAAAGCTTCATACTGGTTACTACTTTTAGCATGCCACTCTAAATCCCAGGACATCTGGTCACTGTTAGACCTGCTTTTCCACAGTTTCCATTTAGAATTATTAAATAACCCACTGGTAGCAGTCTAACATAAAAAAGAAAGGAAAAAATGTTCAGCGCAAAGACCTCAATTTCCTAAGCTCTTCCCTAGGTCACAAATGCTGTTTCTATTTAGTAACTTTGGATAGATTCTCAGAAGAAATAAAATATAAGTATTTTTATCATCTTCCTTCAAAACATACTTATTTGTTCATTTTATGTTTTGAAGATAAAGTTATAGTATTGTAAAACATAATATTTTCTCATTTAGTGCAATCACAAATCTCACAAATATCTGGCCTATTACAAGAAATATATTTACTCTCAACCTCAGTCTTCATTTAGTTATTTTTTAGTGCAAGTGCAGAGAATCAATTACTATTTGAAGGTTATGTCATATTTACATTAAGTTTGTGTTACTCATGTGTCCCAATTCTCTACATTCATCTTCCTTTTGCCCTCTACCAAACCCTATATTTAATATATGTATATGTACATACATATACACTCAATATAAGCAGGAAATTACATATGGTGTGGGAGTGTTGGGAATGTTTATAGATATCAGAAGATCTATATGTCAATTAAGACTTGATGACCAATGATATCAGCTACAGTAATAAAGAGGGTGGCAGTTTTCCCACTTTACTCTGCATTGGTCAGACTGCACCCTGTGTTTTATGCTGGACACTCCGCTTTGATAAAGAAATCACCAAATCAAAAAGCCTATTGAAAAAGCATGCAGAACACTGAGAGGTCTTGAAATAGTGGGGTTAGCTGGGGCAACTATGGATAGTCAGCTTGGAAAAGAGAAGACCAGGAAGAAAACCACCAGTATCCTCATGTTTGTGATAGAATATATGGTAGCTAGAGGATCATGTAGTTAAAAAATCACTGAAAGATTATAGGCTGGCTCTCTAAGAATGACTCCCAGGACCACACTGTGGAAAAGGCCTATAGATCTACCAGAACTGCTTTTACTGACATAATCAGGTAGCTGGAAAAGCAGGAAGCTGCTATCCCAACTGCTGGTTCCAGGGTTTCACAGCCTTAGCAAACAAGAAGGCACTGCCATTTGAGGATTAGGAAGTCACCCACAACAACCATTAGCTCTAACAGAAGCTACACACCTGATAAAAAATAAATAAATGGATGCCTATAATATGCCCCTTCTCACTTAATTCAATTCTGTGTCCAAATTTCATGAGTGAATTTGAATGAACTTAACCACACCTAGAATCCTAACATCAAGGGAACCTGAGAAACGATTTTTAATTTTCCAGTCTCTGCTATTTAGGACAGTACACTGGGACGAGGCTGGATTAAATGTTGAGTATGTCAATCTACTGTGCCTATCATAGGTTTACAAACAACCCCTATACAACTAGCTATTTTTAAATAGCTGGAAATATAAAAGCCGTGGAAATCAAGGCAGGGGTGAGTTTCAAGTAAAGGACCTGGCTACAATGAAATGTTTTTAAGAGATCAGCAAAATAAAAATTAAAAATTATCCATTAGATAGAATGAAATTAGAAGCTGACAACAGAAGGAAATTTGGAAAACACAAAAATATGTGGAAATCAAACAATGTACTCCCAAATAACCAATGGGTCAAAGAAGATATCTCAAGAGAAATTGGAAAATACTTTGTGTTAAATGAAAACACACACACTAAAAATTATGCAATGCTGTATAACCAGTGCTTATAGGAAAATTTATAGCTATAAATGTCTATATTAAAAAGGACCTCAAATTAATAACCTGCCCTTTTACCTTAAGAAACTAGGGGGAAAAAAGATGAGCAAGTCAAATACAGAGCAACTAAAAGAAAAGAAATAAAGGTGAGAGTGAAAATTAAGGAAATAGCAAATGGAAAAACAATAGAGAAAATCAACAAAACCAAAAATTTGATTCTTCAAAACATCAACAAAACTGGCAAATCATTGGCTACAGTAACAAAGAAAAAGAGAGAATTCAAATTACTAAAATCAGGAATGAAAGAGGAAAAGTTACTCATTACTAATAAAAAGGATTATAAGGAAATATTATGAACAATTGTATGCCAAAAAATTAGATAATCTAGGTGTGGTAGTTAGGTTCAGGTGTCAACTTGGCCAGGTGAAGGCACCTAGTTCTGTTGCTGTGGACATGAGCCAATGGTACGTAAACCTCATCTGTTGCTGATTACATCTTCAGTCAGCTAGGAGGCGTGCCTGCTGCAATGAATGATGTTTGATTTAATTGGCTGGTGCTTAAATGAGAGAGCTCAACATAGCACAGCCCAAGCAGCTCAGCATACCTTATCTCGGCACTTGCAGCTCAGCCCAGGCCTTTGGAGATGCTGAAAGAAATCACCCTGGGGAAAGTTGTTGGAACCCAGAGGCCTGGAGAGAAGACCAGCAGAGATCACCCTGTGCCTTCCCACATAAGAAAGAACCTCAGTTGAAAGTTAGCTGCCTTTCCTCTGAAGAACTAAGAAAATAAATCCCCTTTTATTAAAAGCCAATCCGTCTCTAGTGTGTTGCATTCCAGCAGCTAGCAAGCTAGAACACTAGGTGAAATGAACAAATTTCTAGAAAGACACAAACTGCTAAACATGACTCAAGAAGAAAGAGAAAATTGGAGTAGGCCTATAACAAGTAAAGAGATGGGATTTGTAATCAAAGAATATTTCACAAAGAAAAGCCTAGGACTTGATAATTTCACTTTGTAACTATATCAAATGTTTCTTTTTACACTTGATTTTAGCCAAAAGGCCAAGAAGTGATGTTTCTTTTTTAAAAATAAAAATTAACACACTCCTTCACAAACCCTTCCAGAAAAATAGAAGAGGGACGAAACTCTTCCCCTCATTTTACGAAGTTTTACAAACCACAGACATCACTAGGAAAGAAAACTATTGACTAATTTCTATTATGAATATAGATGCAAAAACTTTCAATAGGCTTGAAATGTCTATATTAAATTCATAGGCTATAAATGTCTATATTAAAAAGGACCTCAAATTAATAACCTGCCCTTTTACCTTAAGAAACTAAATGATCACTAAATGTAACACACCACATTAACAGAATAAAGGACAAAAAAAAAAATCCACCCCTGGTCATCTCAATAGAAACAACAAAATGTGACAGAAGCCAACTCCCTTTCATGATTAAAAACACTCACCAAATTGGGAATAAAAATGAAATGTCTCAAACTGATAAAGAGCATCTATAAAAAACCCACAGGTAACATCATACTCAATAGTGAAGACTGAAAACTTTCCCCCTAAGACCAGGAAAAAGACAATAATGTCAACTCTCACCAGTGGAATTCAACACTGTACTTGAGGTTCTAACCAGGACAAATATGCAGGGAGAAAAAGATATTCAGATTGGCGAGGAAGTAATAAAACTATCACTACTTGCAGATGACATGATCTTGAATTTAGAAAATCCTAAGGAATTCACAAAAATCTATTAGAGTCAATAAAACAAGTGCAATAAGTTTGCAGAATACAAGATCATATATAAAAGCAGTTGCATTTTTATATACTGGAAAAATGAAATTAAGAATACATTTCCAATTATAATAACATCAGAAGGAATAAAAACCTAGGAAAATTGTACCAAAAGAAATGCAGTATTTTTACACTGAAAAACAAAAAACACCATCGAAAGAAATTAAAGAATAACTAAATAAAGAGAAAAACATCCCTCGTTCATGGATTGGAAGATTTAATATTGTTAAGATGGCAATAACTGACAAACTGATCTACAAATTCAACAAAATCCCTATCAGAACCCAGCTAATTTCTTCATAAAATTGACAAGGATTCTAAAATTCATATGGAAATGCAAGGGATCTAAAACAGTCAAAACAATTCTGAAAAAAGAATACAGTAGGAGGACTCACATTTCTCAATTTTAAAACTTACAGTAAGACAATGCCATAAACGCAGTGTAATACTGGTGCAAAGATAGACATATAGATCAATGGAATAGAATTCAGAGTCCACAAATAAACGTACATGGCTAACTGATTTTTGACAAAGGTGACAAGACTATTCAATAGGGAAATCTGATAGGTTATTAGGGAAATGCAAATCAAAACCACAATAAGATACCACTTCATAACCACTAGGATGTCTCTAATTGAAAATTAAAAATAATAATAAGTGTTTGTAAGGACATCAAGAAATTGGAACCCTCATAAATTTCTGGTAGAATGTAACATGTGCAGCCAATTTTGGCAGTTCCTCAAAAAGTTAAACATAAAGTTACCATACAACCAAGGGATTCCACTCTTAGGTATACATCCAAGAGAATTAAAAATATAAATTTACGTAAAAACTTGTACATGAATATTCATAGATGTCTTATTCAAAATATCCCAAAAGTGGAAAGAAACCAAATATCCATCAACTGATGAAAAAGATAAATAGTATGTGGTATATCCATACACTGGAATATTATTTGGCAGTACAAAGGAATGAAATATTGATACATGCTACCACATGGGTGAACCTTAAGCTAGGTAAATAAGCCAGATACAAAAGAGCACATACTATATGGTTCCATTTATATGAATTGTCCAAAATAGGTGATGTTTGCACAACCTTTTGAATATACTACAAAAACCACTGTATTTTACACATTAAAAGGGTGAATTTTATGATATGTGAATTACGTCACAAGCTTTAAAAGCTATCCATTATGCTTAATAACATGAAGATTATTAGTGATTTAAGAGAAAACAATTTTAGTGAGGTAATGAGGCTGAAAACTAGACTAGTATAAGTAGAGAAGTGAATGTCAGGAAATGTAATCATTAAAAAATGCTGTCAAAAAGGGAGAAGAGACATTAGGTAGTGTTTGGAAGGAGAAGAATTGTTGAGGAAGGATTTTCCTTTCCTTTACTCTCTCTTTTAAATTAAAGTAATGAGAAACCTGAGCAAGCTTAGATGCTGATGAAAAGGATTTACAAAGAGAGAAAGCATACATAGCAAAGATAAGATCAATCAATAATGATTAATCAATTAATCATATTTTCTGAAAAAGTAGAATCCTTGGTATTTAGAGCATAGGTGAATGGATTATCTTGCTTTATAAAAAAGGGTAAGGAAAGAGGATGTCACTAGTCTAGCGCAGCCAAGGAATATTTACAGATTTGACTATGGGAACTGGAAAATGTTTTTATCTGAAGGCTATTTCCTTTTTGACCATAAAATGAGGTCATCTGCTGGGGAAAGGAAGGGGCAAAGGTAGAAAGAAAAAGTAAGTTTTCCAAGGTCATCCAGTTATGAACTGACAGATTTTAGTTTTTACTGCTTTTCAAAATTTTTGAATTATAGATACAAAGTTGCAAAATAGTATAGTCAGAAACCTATTGACATTCCCCAGCTTCCCCCAGTGGTAACATCTTAAATAACTACAGTACATTATCAAAACCAGAAAACTGACATCGGCACAATGCACTTAAACTAGACCATAGATCTTACTTGGAATTTCAGTTTTTATATGTACTAATGTTTTTTGCATGACTTTCAGTTTAGTTCTATGGCACTTATTTTACATGTATTCATATAAACACAACCACAATCAAAATACAGAACTGTTCAGTCACAACAAAGGAACTAATGCTACCCCTTTATACTTACAAATTCCCCCTCCCTTCCCTAACCCCCTGGAAACCAACACAAGACGGGAGGGGGAGCTACAGAAGGGTATTAAGTGATTAATTCACACCACCAGATTTATGTTTCAGAAAAGTCACTCCCCCTTTAGGGCTCAAATAGGAATATAGGAGAGCAAAAATGGAGAAAGAAGCATTAGGATGTTACTTCAGTAAGCAACATGAAACAGTATGGCTCATAATAATCAGTGGGAAAAAGTGGATGGATTTGAGGATTTAGATTCAAAAGGATCTGGTAATTGAATGTGGGAGATAGGGAGAGGAAGGGATCAATAAGTCATGAAATTATCTGACTTGGATATCTGGGTGGATGGTGGGAGGCATTCATAAAACAATTACTTTAGTGCTAACTTTAGTTTGGTTCATGTCATGTTTGAGCTACATGTGGGGAATTCAAGTGAAGACGTCTAATAGGTAATTCAGCATTGGAGTCTGAGGTTCCGGAAGAAGATCTGTGGTTAAGAAAAAGATGTGGTGTTATCAAAGCCAAAGATAGTAACTGAAGCCATGGGAGTGGTTCAGGTCATTAAGAGAAAATATGAAGAAAGCATGGAAGGATCATCACCATTAAAAACACAGTAAGAACAAGAGGAACCGTCAACATAGAATAGTGTAAAGGAGAGGTTAGAAAATCAGGAGAATGTGAAACAGTACCATAGAAGCCAAGAGAAGAGAGTGTTTTAAGAAAAGAAAGTACTTGTACAAATTACTAGTGCAAATGAGATTAAAACTGATAAACTGAAAAATGTTAACTATGAAACGTAACTGGTTCCACGGAAAACTTAATGGTAAAGGTAACATCTCTTCTTTCTCTACACGTAAGCATATATAAAATTTTTACTGAATTTCATGCCAAATGAAAATCTACATTCTCTGAAAAAAAATGATAAAATATTTATATTTCTTTCCTAATATTTTTTTCCAAAATAGAAACCTCTCTAGACACTTTCTTGGCTCAAGAACTGTGGTAACTACCTTGATAGTTTGAAGACAGTGCTGTATCTTTGTCAGGTCAAGTCAAATATAGCTGAATGAAATGTTCTCATTCCTGTAGAGAAAAAGGTTCCAAACTGCATTTAAGTTATCATTCTTCTACTTCTTGTTCAAGCAGTCCAGCTATCACTACTTCTTAACTGCCTCTACAAAATACAATCTGAGTCAAATATTTGGAGGTATTTTGGTCAAAAGATATATTACCAAGAAAAAAAATCAATGATAATTGAAGTCATTGTGAAATTAAATAGAATTGTAAAAGTCAGCCTCAATTTTGAATCCTCTGGCCTTTGTTAATTTATGTTGCAGTTTTATATTTATTTAAGGCATAACCCTGACTTCATTTAATGACCTAGACTATTTTTTGTTGGACTTTTATTTAAAAAGGACAACAAACTAAAATACCATCTTGTAGAGGGCTATTAACTGTATGAGATTCATCTGACAACATGATCTATTATTTAAACTGAAATGTGCAGTTATTAAAATGTTCTATAAAATATTTATAGGAGTAAATACTTATGGTTTTCTTTCTAAGGCACGTTATGTTTCTGATGATTCCAGGGTAGCATATATATGAATATAGATTATTTTAAAATATCACTTAAAGCACATTTTTATATCCTATATATCCACTAAATAATTTTGATTTGTGTATGTGTGAGTTATCAGAAAGTCAGTTTTACACAATTAGATATTTTGTACCCTAATCCCCAAAAGGCCTTTAACAGAAACTCTAAAGGGAAGTTTATAATTTTTAAATTAGTTTGGACTAAAATTTTACTCTTTGTTTTGAGGACTGTTTTATTTTCCAGTTAAGTATTCTTTAGAGTCTAGTTCACTATAACTTATCAATAGCCTTTCAAGTTTCAGAAGCACTGAAAATTATCAAGAGATTTTTCTCTCCATCGATTGGTTTAATTTAAAAGAAAGCTTGGTCTTCAGGACCTTTCAGTATTGAGATTTTGGAGAAGACCAGAAAGAAGAGAGCACTTTATAAATATCTACTTTACCTTCTGTAAGAGTCATAACTCATCATTCCTACCCAATTCACTGCCACTCAGGTCATTATGCCAAAAGAAATTTAACAGGTGCCAAATGCTGTGTCATGAATTGTTCTCAAAAAATTATATATTTATAAAGAAAAACAGTGCCCCTACTACTAAGTCAGCAGAAAATTCTAAGGATAAATAGTAAGCTCTGTGATTTTGGTCCCAAAAATTCTGGCACAAGAAAATGCTATCAACTTTTGAGGCAACAGCTCTTCTATCAGTAGTAGCAGTAACATAAATTTAAGTTTACATTTCATTGAACTAGCCACATTCCTTCATTTTACAGGTACCAAACCCCTGATATCCAATGATATCTAATTGACTTCATTTAATACAAATTAAAAAACACAGGAACCAATATTCCAAAATATTATCAGTGTTGTAGGATTCTGGGGAATTTTTTATACTTTAGTTTGTTAAAATGCGCACTTAAAAAACAGGTAAAAAGAAAATATTGCATTATAAATTCTAGCCCTCTGATCTTAAAAAAAAAAATTAGGGAAGAGGGCAAGGCAAGATGGCAACATAGTGAGGTGTGGAATTTAGTTCACCCTCCAAAGCAGCTAGTAAATAGCCAGGAACAGTATGGAACAACTGTTGAGGGAATATCAGTGACCAGACACACATCATACCCTACTCTGGAATGGGTGGAATGGCTGAGATCCAACACAGAACTTTATGTCTCCCAAGCCAGGAAGGGTGATGCCCCTCCTCCTGCATGGGCATGGCAGGCTGGCTCCCCAAGGGGAAAGGAAACAGATATTACTAGTAGTAAGGAATTAGCTCAACTAAGCCCCAATTGCAGAATTAATTAAGAAATTCTGAATACTCAAAACTGTCCCTAAGCACAGATTGACCTGGAATAAGCATTAAAGGAACCAGGAGTTTTTGCCCCTGCACAGAGATGGTGGGGCTGGGGGGAAAAACAAAATAAAACAAAACAGGAGTTTTGAGTAGGACAGCATAAAATACAAGAAAAGGGCTGGACCCTGAAGAAAAGGGGGCATACAGAGCTTGGGAACATGTAGAGCAACATATGAACTCCAGCCCTTGATTGGCAAATGTGGGGAGTGGAGGTCTGGCTCTGAAAAGGCTTCTTAACAGCCCATTAGATAGAACTGTGAACACTCTCAGGCTCCAGTATTGCCCCAGATGGGGAACTAAGGCATGTCTGAGAGACAAAGTAAATAATCAGGTAGATAGGGGCAATGCCCTAAAGGGTATATCTTCCCCAAGAGAAGGGAAGCAGGGCCCATCTTAAGTGGAGGCCTTCCTTTAGGGAATTCAGGACCCAGGGGCTGGAAAAAAGAAGCAACTCAAGCCTTCAAATACTTCAGCCTCTGTCTCAATCACATCACTGGCAGGGAGAATCTGCTGAAATTAAATGCACCACATCACTTTATGCTTGTGGGGAGCTATGGGCAGACAAGTATCACCTGCTGGGGAGTATAAGAAAAGCAAAGACTCTAGAGGCTTCATAGGAAAGTCTGACAAACTGCTGGGTCTCTCCCTCAGGGATATTTGATACCAGCTACTCTCTCCTCTTGAGATGAAGGCCTGTCTGATCTGGGAAAATCTGACTGGGATCAATCATATTTGAGAACACCCTCCTCAAAAACAAACAAAGGCTCCATCTAGGCAGGGCAAGAAACAGAAAAACAAGAGCTGAAAAATTCTTATCATTTAAACAGAACCTATGCTAGAGGTCTAGAATAAGTTGAACTGAATTCCAAAAACAGATAGAGAACAAAGCCATTCAACATGAAATCCCTAGGTAAAAGTGTAAAAATGACCTCTAGAATAAACTAATTAAGGAAATCAAATGCCTAGATGCCAGCAAAAAATACTGAGTCATACTTGGAAAATCAAAGATATGGCTCAAAGAAACAAATCAACACTTAAAATGAGATACAGGAGTTGAAAGAACTAATTTAAGATGTTAAGACAGACATGCAAAAAATCAAATCAGTGAGTTGAGAGAGGATATAAAGAAGACATTGGGTGAACATAAAGAAGAACGTAAAAGTTTGAAAAACAAATCACAGAACTTATGGGAATGAAAGGCACAATAGAAGAGATAAAAAAAAATGGAGATGTACAATAATAGGCTTGAAGAGGCAGAAGAAAGGATTAGTGAACTAGAGGACTGGACATCTGAAATCCAGCACACAAAAGAAAATATAGGGAAAGGAATGGAAAAAATATGAGCAGGGTCTCAGGGAACTGAATGACATCATGAAGCACAAAAATATAGGTGTTATGGGTGTTCCAGAAGGAGAAGAGAGGGAAAGGAGAAGAAATACTAATGGAGGAAATAATCACTGAAAATTTCCCATCTCTTAAATGAAAAACATAAAATTACAGATCCAAGCCATGCAGGACACCCCAAACATAAGAGACCCAAATAGATCTACTCCAAGACACTTACTCAACAGACTGTCAAATGTCAAACGCAAAAAGAGAATTTTGAAAGCAGCAAGAGAAAAGCAATTCATCACATATAAGGAAAGCTCAATAAGAATGTGTGTGGATTTCTCAGCAAAAACTATGGTGGCAAGAAGGTAGTATATGATATATTTAAGATTCTGAAAAAGAATCTAAAATAAAATCTACCAATCAAAAATTATATACCCAGTAAAACTGCCCTTCAACAACAAGGGGGGTGTTTAAAATATTTTCAGACAAACAGTTATGGAGAAACTTTGTGACTCAGAGACCATCTCTACAAGAAATACTAAAGGGAGCACTATAGGAAGACAGGAAAAGACAGGAGACCGAGGTCTGGAGAAGAGAGTAGAAATGAAGACTGTCAGTGAAGGTAAAAGAAGAAAAAAAATTAGAAATGACATATAAAGTCCAAAAGACAAAATGGTAGAAGAAAGTACTGTCTATACAGTAATAGCATTAAATGTTAATGGATTAAACTCCCCAATCAAAAGACACAGACTGGAAGAATGGATGAAAAAAAAAACAAGACCCATTTATTTGCTGTCTACAGGAGACTCACTTTAGACCCAAGGGCAAAAAGAGGTTGAAAGTGAAAAGTTGGAAAAAGATATTTCATGCAAAAAAAATAACCAGAAATGAACAGGGGTAGCCATATTAATATCAGGCAAATTAGACTTCAAATGTAAAACAATTTAAAAAGACAAAAAAGGACACTATATGTTATTAAAAGGAACAATTCAAAAAGAAGCCATAATCATCACAAATATTTATGCACCAAGCCAGAGTGCTACAAAGTACATGAGGTAAACACTGACAAAACTAAAGGGAGAAGTAGATACCTCTACCATAATAGTTAGAGACTTCAATTCCACGCTCTCATCAATGGATAGAACATCTAGACAGAGGATCAATAAGGAAACAGAGATTTTGAATAATACAATAAATGAACTAGACTTAACAGACATTCACAGAACATTACACTCCACAACAGCAGTAAACACATTTTTTTCAAGTGCTCATAGATCATTCTCAAGGATAGACCTTATGCTGGGCCACAAAGAGAGTCTCAATAAATTTAAAAAGATTGAAATTACACAAAACACTTTCTCAGATCTTAATGGAATGAAGTTGGAATAAAAAACAGGCAGAGGGCCAGAAAATTCACAAATATATGGAGGCTAAACACACTCGCAAGCAATAAGTGGGTAAAGGAAAAAATTGCAAGAGAAATCAGAAAATATTTTGAAGTAAATGAAAATGAAAACACAACATATCAAAATTCACAAGATGCAGCAAAGGGGGTGCTGAAAGGGAAATTTACTACCCAAAATGCCTATATTAAAAAAAAAGATAGAGCAAAAATCGAGGAATTAACTGCTCATCTGGAAAAACTAGAGAAAGAACAGCAAACTAACCCCAAATCAAACAAAAGGAAAGGAATAGTGAAGATTAGAGCAGAATTAACTGAAATTGACAGTATGAAAACAGTAGAGAAAAATCAACAAAACCAGAATTTGTTTCTTTGAGAAAATCTATAAAATTAATGGACACTTAGCAAGGCTGATGAAAAAGAAAAAAGAGAGAGGATGCAAATAAATAAAATCAGAAATGGAGAAACTGAAGAGGGGTCATAACAATGATCCTGTAGAAATAAAAGAGGTAATGAGAGGATACTATGAGCAACTAAGTGCTAGTAAGCTAGACAGCACAAATTAATGGACAACTTCCTAGAAAAGCATAACAACCAACATTGACTCAAGAAGAAACAGATGACCTCAACAAATCAATCACAAGTAAAGAGATTGAATCAGTCATTCAGAAGCTCCAAAAAAAGAAGAAAAGTCCAGGACCAGATGGCTTCACGTATGAATTCTACCAAGCATTCAAGAAAAAAATTAGAACCAATCCTGCTTTAACCTCTCAAAAAATTGAAGATGAGTGAAAGCTACCTAACTCATTCTTTGAAGCTAATATCACTCTATACCAAAGCCAGACAAAAATGTAATGAGAAAAGAAAATTACAGACCAATCTCTTTAATGAATATAGATGAAAAAAAAATCCTCAACAAAATACTTTCAAATTTGATCCAGCATTACATTAAAAGAATTAAAGACCATGACCAAGTGAAATTTAGTCTAGGTATGCAAGGATGGTGCAACAGAAAAAAATCAATTAATGCAGTACAACATATCAATAAGTCAAAATGGAAAAACAATATGATCATCTCTATTGGTGCAGAAAAGGCATTAGACGAAATTCAACATCCTTTCTTGATGGAAACACTTCAAAGCATAGGAATATAAGGGAACTTCCTTAGCATTGTAAAGGGAATATATGAAAAGCCCACAGCTACAATCATCTTCAATGGGGAAAGAGTGAAAGGAAGAAGTGAAATTCCCACTCTTTACTGATGACATGATAATTTATGTCAAAAATCCTGAAAAATCTACAGCAAAGCTACTGGAGCTAATAAATGAATACAGTAAAGTGGTAGGGTAAAAGATCAGCACCCCCAAATCAGCAGTATTTTTATACACTAGTAATGAGCAATCTGAAGAGGAAATCAAGAAAAAAAAATCCATTTACAAATGCTACCCAAAAAATAAAATATTTAGGAATAAATTTAACCAAGGATCAAATGATCTATATATGGAAAACTATAAGAAACTGCTAAAAGAAATTATGGGAGACCTAAATAAATGGAAGGGCATACTGTGCTCATGCATTGTAAGTCTGAATATAGTAAGATGCCATTCTACCCAAATTGATTTACAGATTCAATGCAATATCAATTAAAAATCCCAACAACTTATTTTGCAGAAATAGTAAAACCAAGAACCAGATTTATTCAGAAGGACGTGGTGTCCTGAGTAGCTAAAAATATTTTGAGAAGGAAAAATGAAGTAGGCGGTCTCATATTACCTGACTTTAAAGTATATTACAAAGCTATAGTGGTCAAAACAGCATGTTACTGGCATAAAGAGAGATACACTGACTAATGGAATTGAATTGAATGTTCAGAAATAGACCTCTCATCTATGGACAATTAATCTTTAATAAAGCAGTCGAGTCAACCCAACTGGAACAGGGCAGCCTCTTCAATAAATGGTGTTTGGAGAACTGGATATCCATATGCAAAAGAATGAGAGAGGATCCATATCTCACACCCTATACAAAAATTAACTCAAAATGTATCAAAGACCTAAACATTACAGTTAAGACCACAGAACTTTTAAAGTAAAATGTAAGGAAATATCTCATAAATCTTGTGATAGTAAGTGGTTTCCTAGACTTTACACCCTAAGCATGAGCAATGAAAAAAGAATCTGATAAATAAGATCTCCTTAAAATTAACACTTTTATGCATCAAAGAGTTTAGTCAGGAAACTAAAGAGGCAGCCTATGCAATGGGAGACCATATTTGGAAACAACATATCAGATAAGGTTTTAATATCCATAATGTATAAAGAGATTCTACAATTCAACAACAAAAAGACAAAGAATCCAATTTAAAAATGGGCAAAAGACATGAACAGACACTTTTCAGAGGAGGAAATATAAATGGTTAAAAGTACATGAAAAGATGCTCAACTTCACTGGCCATTAGGGAAATACAAATCAAAACCACAATGAGATAGCATCTGTGTTAGATAGATTCAGTTGTCAACTTGGCCAGGTGAGCATACCTATTCTTGTTGCTGCGGACATAAGCCAATGGTACCTGAACCTCATTTGTTACTAATTACATAGGCAGTCGGCTAGGAGGCGTGTCTGCTGCAATGAGTGACAGTTGACTTAATTGGCTGGTGCTTAAATGAGAGATCGCAATGTAGCACAGCTAAGCAGCTCGGCATTCCTCATCTCAGCACTTGCAGTTCAGCCCAGGCCTTTGGAGATGCAGAAAGAAGTCACCCCTGGGAAAGTTGTTGGAACCCAGGGGCCTGGAGAGAAGACCAGCAGAGACCATCCTGTGCCTTCCACGTAAGAAAGAACCTCAGTGGAAAGTTAG